>CANUEX010077760.1:0-40441 GCA_948099535.1 Jatropha multifida | reverse complement strand
CTTTGTAAGGAATTTTCTAAGATTATGCAGGGTGAGTTTGAAATGTGTATGATGGGAGAATTGAACTTCTTCCTTGGGCTTCAAATTAAACAATGTGACAATGGAATCTTCATAAACCAAGGCAAGTACACACGTGAACTTTTGAAAAGGTTCAAAATGGATAATGCTAAGGTATGTAGCACTCTTATGAGTCCATCCTCAAAATTAGAAAAGGATGAAAAAGGAAAGGATGTGGACATAAAATTAGTTAGAAGTATGATTGGTTCTTTACTATATCTAACTGCAAGAAGGCCTGACATTCACTTCAGTGTGTGTCTATGTGCAAGATTTCAGTCAAAACCCAAAGAATCACACCTAACTGCTGTAAAAAGAATTCTTAAATAACTTTGTGGTACTTTTAATCTTGGCTTATGGTATTCTAAAGATGATACATTTGATCTTGTTGGGTATAGTGATTCTGATTTTGCAGGAATCAGAGTGGATAGAAAGAGTACATCTGGAACTTGCCAACTTCTGGGTAGCACCCTTGTATCTTGGTTTAGCAAGAAGCAGGCATCTGTGGCTCTTTCTACTACAAAAGCAGAATTCATAGCTGCTGGAAGTTATGTTGCGTAAGTTTTATGGATCAAACAACAATTGACAGACTATGGTTTGAAATTAGAAATGATCCCAATTAGATGCAATAACACAAGTGCTATCAACCTCTCTAAAAATCTAGTCCAGCATTCCAGAACCAAGCATATAGAACTCAGGCACCACTTCATTCGAGATCATGTTCAAAAAGGTAACATAGTGGTTAAGTTCATCCCTACAGAAAAGCGATTGGCGAATATTTCCACTAAACCATTAAATAAAAGCCAATTCTGCCTAATTAGAATAGAACTAGATATGTTGGTTCTAAATTCTTAACTTTAGAACTTAGTAAGTAAGTTCTAAATGTTTTCTGTAAATGAAAAAGAGGAACACTGTGGTATGCGTTTTGATATTAAATCTATGTGATTTTGTATCTATGTGATTAGAATGATAAATTGAATTCTAATGTTGAATTCTAATGTGACCATCTACATCAAAATTCAAGCTCTATCAGACACATTAAGTGTTTATTGTATTTATTATGTATTTTATTTTTATTTATTTTATGTTTTTTCGGTATTGCAAAAATAGCTGCAGGATATTTATTATAGGGGTTATCAAGAGTCAAGTCAATTACTTTCCCTCTCTTCTCAAAAATTGCTTTTTGTGTTTAAATTTCCAATTAATGAAACTGCCCTCTTCTCTCTCCCACGTTTCTGACACCATCAACACTAACTTTTTTTTCTCTTTCCTCATTTAATCAATAATTTCTTCACGAAGCTGTTTCTCTCTCTCCTTCCCAAAATGAAAACTCAAATCAACCTTTCCTCTCTCCTTCTTCATCCTTTATCTTTCTCTCACTCTCGCTCTGCTCATTCCTTTCCTCTGCCAAATTGAAATCTCAAAACCCTAAATCGTACAAAATGTCCAGTTCCTTCTCTTCCTATTCCTCTGCAACCATGACTACAGAAGAGCTAGAAACTCTAGCGCGACTCACCAAGAAGTACAGAGAATAGGAGGCTTCTTTGCTAAAATCTCTACCACAAATGAGTCCAACATCGAAGTGAAGCAAGGGTAAAACTGTAAAAAGGGCGGATAAAGGCAAGAAAGTAGCCAGAGACATTTAGCCAAAACAGAAAGGTAAACCTATTCTCTCTCGCAACTCTCTGATGCAGTCCTACTCTATTGACTGGAAGTTCTTTGGGAAATCTGAGTTCAACTTTAAAAGCATGTTTGAATATCAGGGATGGTTATATTTCTTAAGGCTTAACAAGCCCTGTTATGAAAATGTGGTGAAGAAATTTTATGGATCTTTCAAAGAAGTAAATTTTGAGTGTCTGTCCTTAAGGATTGATGGTGAAGAAATGTTTTTAACGCTTGATGATTTGAGCAAAATCTTCAAGATTCCGATCACAGGGTCCAGAATAACTAAGATTAAGGAAGTGACAAAAGTAAGTGAATACAAGAAGGAAGAGTTTCTGGAGAAAATTATGAGAAAGGGTAGTTCTGAGAAGAAGTCTGTAGTCGACTTCTCTGACTTGCAGGAAAACATAAAATGGCTGTATAAGTTAATCGCGCACTACATCTTTCCAAAAAGTGGATCGTTAACTTATGTGAATCAAGTAGAGCTGTGCTTGATGTGGCACATAGTCGAAAGGAAACCTTTCAACTTGTGCTATGCAATCTTTGACAAGGTGGTGAGCAAACCCAAGAAGCTGCCATATGGCATGATTCTTACTTGTGTTTTTGATTTTCTGAATGTGAACTTGGAAAAGAAGAAATGTCAGTCTGTGTCAAGGCTTGACAACAATTCATTGAAGTTAAAAGATGAAGAGGAGGCTGAGGAACCAAAAGTGGAAAAGAAGTCTATAGAAGAAGGTACAGAAAAATCGAAATTAGAAAATGTAGCAGAGAGTTTAGAAAAAGATAAAGTCAGTCTTGAGAAGGAAAATGTAGGATTAGAAAAAGAAAAAGGAGGATTAGAATCAGATAGTCAGGAAAAGTTAGCTGAGAATGTTGAGGAAATGGAAAAAGCTGAGAATTTAAAGAAACAAAAAGGGAGTCCAGAAAAGGGACCAGAAGCTGAGGCTAAAACGAAAGCAGAAAAAGAGAAGAAAGCTGAATTAGAACCTGAGGTTGAGGAAGCCAGTGAAGCTAAAACAGAAGAATTGTTTTTAAGCGATGATGAAGAAGAGATAGATCTTGATACTGGAAAAGAGGCAGAAAAGGAAGATGAAGTCAAGAAGACACCATTGAAAGAGGATGAACCTAGTGACAGAGAGGTCGTGCTAATGGAATTGGAAAAAGGCTTGATCGAGGAGCATAACAAAGAACTTGAAGCCAGTATCAAACATGGTAAGGATGTCATAGAGAATACCAAGTACTTGGTTGACTCTATGGAAAAGTTAAAAAGTCTCAATGAAAGGAGACTGACTCTTCTTAAAGTCAAATCTGCTGCACCCTCTCAATCCTCTGGAAAACAAAAGTGGTTTAAAAGCATAGCTGCACCCTCTCAATCTTCTGGAAAGCAAAAGAGGTTTAAAAGCACTGCTCAAGGAACTATCTACAAAAGTCGCAAACGTCCTCTTCCTACTGCCACCAAAAGATCCTTCTCTCCCTCTACTGCTCAAGTTATTCACAGTGCCAAAAAGGCCAAAACTGACTCTTGATGATGATTGATATCCCTTGTTGTTTGTTGTCTACTGCTTGTTATTTTCTGCTTGTGAGTTGCTTTTATTATTTTGTTAGAACAGTTATATGTGTCTATTGATTTTTCTATTAACTTGTTGTTTATGTGTTGTTATTCTTTTTGGAACAGTTTACATTTTTAGTTAATTGGCTTTATTTGTGCTTTATTTTCTCTGTTACTAATTCCCTCTTTTATGTTCTAATGTGTCTATTTGTGCTTTTTTTACCCTCTTTTATGATCAATTCTTTACTAATTCCCTATTTTTTTTCAACATTAGAACATAGTCTTGAAAAACACAGTAAAACTTAAGTGTTGAATTCTAACTGTGTATTATTCATGTTCTAATGTTGGTTATTTTGTATTCTAATGTTGAGAATAGAATGTGTTTCTCTTCAGAAATGTCTCTGACTTCTAGACTTTAGAACTTCGTTCTAATTCTAAAGTCAGGTTCTAATCTTTATTTTATTCTGAATCTCATAAGCATTATTCGCACTTATTCAGGGGGAGCCCATGTAAGTCTTAATTATTCACTTCATGATAAATTTATTGATTTTAGGACTTGCATTTTTTTTTTGTATGCATAAATTTAGGGGGAGTATATGTATTCATTGTTAATAAATTTATTTTTTTTGTCATCATCAAAAAGGAGGAGATTGTTGGCTCAAGGTTTATTTCTCCTCTTGATTTTGATGATTATTTTTAAAACAAAATAAATTTATATATTATATTTGTGCTTAAAAAATATTTTATACAGATTTTGTTATTAAAGATTAATTAAAAAAATTATTTTCCTACATCCAAGACATTTGCTTGAAGACCATGAAGACCTTGGAAGGATTATTTTTGGGTTGGTATTATTATTATGTGTCTTAGGATAACAATGTAGGATTGAGAAGAAATAATGATTATAAGTACAAAATTAAATTTTTCTCTCTCCTAAAAATTATTTTTAAATGTTTTAAAAATAAGAAAATTGAAAGTAGTGCTCAAAAGATTTTCTCCACGTTTTCCTATTCAAAATATCTTTGGAGTAAACCTTAGTTGACGGCTATTTAATGAAATTTTGATCTACAGCTGTGTTTCTGAACTCAACAGTCAGAATTCTGCTACAACTGTTAGCTTTCTGATTTTAAATACAACTCATGGTTTACTGCACCATCCCTTCTCATTTAATGCTAGCTGTCGTGCATGTTTAAACCAAAGGACAAGTTCATTAAATACTCCTCATGCCTCACCTTGCTTTAGCCAAAAACGTGATAGACTCATTAAGTGCTTTCATTTTTGAACGTTATTAAAAGTGAATCTATCATTTCTCTATAAAACTTTTTCTGATTCTTCTTGTTAATGTTGGACAAGAGTTGGAGCCATTATTCAAGCTTTCAAAATCTCTCAAAGCTCTCTCTTCAATCCCCCTTCGTTTTCTTTTCATCGTTTGTTCTTCAAGAAATATCATCCAAGTGAAAAGATTTTCTGTTTTCATCTCTTTCTGAAGAATAGATTTATTTTTTTTGAGTTTGAATCTGTATTATATTCTTCTGTGCTTATAATTGCATTTTTCTCTTTCCATATAAATTTTTGTAATCTGTTGTGGTTAGAGATTTTCAAAAAGAAATATACTTGTGTAATAGCTTAGCTGAGAAGCTAGTGTGTTATAGGTTTTCAAGCAGCATTCTCCTTAAGTGAGATTTTAAAGTCTTGATCTGAGTTTTCTGTTCTTTGTAAAACAGAAAAGGGTAGAGGTTAACTAGAACCTGTGAAATCTAGTAGGTTAAGGTTAGATTTAGGTATTAAATCTATTTCCTTGTAATTGTTAGTTTATCTCTTACCCTTGAAAAGAGATAACATAGTGGAGGATCTCAATATGCGTCTTGAAGAGTGGATATAGGTGAGTTAGTACCGAACTACTATAAATCTCTGTGTCTATCTTCTCTCATTTTCTGAAGTTGTTGCTTGATTATTTTCAGTTTACACAAGTATTTATGTTTACAGAAATGCTAAGTTGATTTAAGTTCAGTTCTGATTGTAAGCAAGCTCTATCTCTGTATAAAATTAGAACTCTGGATTTCTGCATCATAATCTTTTGAAGTTCTAATTTGTTACTGTAAGTTTAACTCTGTTCAAAATTTTAAGCTTAGTTTATTTTCTAATGGTACAAAAAGGCTTGTGAAGAAGTTCTAAACGTATATACTTCACTTCGCAAAGTCTTTCTAAACTTGCAGTAGCTTCGTGAAGTTGTTCTAATCTTGATAACTTCTCTTCATTAAGCTATTCTAATCTTGCAAGAAGACTTGTGAGTCAGTTCTAATTTTAATTACTGTACTTCACATAGTCATTTTAATCTTGGAACTGTGTTGTAAAAGTGTTCTAAACTGAATATCTATCTCTTATAAATACATTCTAATTCCGCTGCAAATAGAATTCTAATTTGGTGCTTTTTAAAGCAAAATTTTTTTTGAAAGCCCAATTCACCCCCCCTTTTGAACTGTGCCATACCTATAAACAGGACCCACACTTTCTTTTCCTTAACTCATTAAAATATTAATAAAAATCCATTTAATAAACAATCGTGAAGGTTATTAAAAAATAATTGTTTAATTATATAAATTTAGAAATCTTTCAAATATTTTAGGATATAAAAAAAATAACAAGCAAACAAAAACAAAATGAAACGGAGACAACATATACAGATTCTCCTTTTAGTCCCTCTAGATTCTATTTATACTGTTTGCTGTTGTTGAATTAGATTGTACTTTCGTGAATTCTTGTTAATAGAGCAAGAATCATATTGATTGTTAAAATAATGAAAATATTTGTAATTAACTGATTTCCCTGACTTTATGTCATAAAACTATTGATTTCTATAAATGTTTTATTGAAAGGTGTCAACTTTTTAACTTAATTTGCCAATGAATCTCTTCATGTGTTGTGTCAAGTGGTTAATTATATTTAAGGTGTCTTAACTATCTAATTTTTTCTATTTCAACGTCTAAACGAAAAAAATTTACAATTGAAAATTTGAATTAATGAAAATATTGCAATCAAATGCATTTTGCTGAAAAATTAAGATTAATAATTTTACTCTACAATTACATAAAACATAAACATTCATTCAATTCATCCCTTTTTTTTAATTTTTTTTTATTTTTTATCACATCTTTTCTCTCTAAAAGTCTCAAAATATTTTTTTTAATTTTCTTTCAATTTTAAAATAATTTAAGAAAAGGAGAAAAAAAATA
This sequence comes from Jatropha multifida, assembly GCA_948099535.1. Taxonomy (NCBI): domain Eukaryota; kingdom Viridiplantae; phylum Streptophyta; class Magnoliopsida; order Malpighiales; family Euphorbiaceae; genus Jatropha; species Jatropha multifida. Next base: position 33,943 of record CANUEX010077760.1, on the reverse strand, counting down.
AAAAAAGAAAGAAAGGTATAATCTAGAAAGTTAAATAAAGTTAAGCAATTGAGTAAAATAGTTTATTTTGATTTTGCGATGAGAAAATTCTAGTTAAAACCATTTAATTGTATGAAAATTATCAATTCAAACACTTAATTATAGTCATTTCTCGTTCGCACAACAAAATAGAAAATACTAAAAAGTTCAAACACTAAACTTATACTTATCCTATTATTTAAATTTTATTCTACAATTCTCTCTTTTTTTTTTTTTTTTGAAAAAGATCGGTTAATCTGCCGATATCAATTGTGTTTTAGAGTAAAAAACTAGAAAAAATATGCGAGTAGAGTGGTACAGAGTGAAAGAAATTGATGAGTTAATGATTTTTATGAGACAGGATGGAATCAAATCAACCGCGATTCTCATAATTTTATTTAAATTATTTTTTTATCTAAAAATTTAAATTTCTATCGTTATCAAATGCAATCAAGCGAAATTCATAATTAAAAATTTACATAAAAAATCAAACCAAATAATTTTAATTATTTACAAATAAAAATCTATTCAGCAAAATTAATTGTTTAAATCTATTCAATAAAATTGATTATTTTAGTTGACATTAATCATTTTAATATCATTTAATTATAAACTATTTAAATAATTTTTCATAAAATGTTAAAAATTAAGCATTATATGAGTAAATTTATATTAATCGAACAATCTTTTAAATAGCATTTACAAAAACTGTGTTTGAACACAACCTAAATAATTTAAATAGGAAACTTGTTAGTTGTTACTTGTTGATTATTGAAAGCTAACCCCAAAAAAACTTAAATTTTTAGCCTCCATACCAAATATTAAAAGGTGAAACTCCCTTGTACTTAAACATCTTTTAACACACATTGTTGAACAAAAATTTTCTAATTTTTCATTTTTAACACATAGTTTCACGTTCGTTATCAATGTATTTTTTGGTCAATACACATGCAAAAGAACAAATAATTTTGTTAACAATGTACCAGAACCTGGTGAAATGCTTTTCATTGAAATAAAGAACGAGCTAGAAAAGGAAATTTACAGTTCATCAATAATTTTCAACACCATTGCATCGCCTGCTATTTCTATGGATAAAGCATAACAAAATAGATGTAATTAAGTTTTTAGAATAAGACCAATGGACAAGATTTTTGTACGGTAAGAATGGCTTTTCATAAAAAAAAAAAGGTTAAAGATGTTATAATATCAGAGATCCTAACTCTTGCTCGATCATAGTCTTCATTTCAAATCGAAATTGGAACCAAATTTACTTCCCATGGGACTGGTTGCAGGTGCAACAAAGAGAATCCAGAAAAAATATGGCAGTTTGAAATTTGGTAAATAGCAACCAACTCATTCAAAAAAGTGAAACCCGATGGTTATAAAGAATAACAAGAAGGAAACAGATAAAAGTTACAAAAAGTTTCCTTCTGTTATCAAGTAGAACGTATATTTAATTTTATTACCCCTTCAACACGTGGACTATTTGCATGTTGGTTTCTGACTTCACCATGATGCCCAATTCCCAAATTTGCAAACATCCCCTGACCTTAAGTTAGTAGTTCAGACACCCTTAGCAAAAAGGTGTGTCAAAAAGATAACTTGTATGCACAAAACAAAAATGATTCTACCTTACTGGACCAAGGCTGCTTTACGATAATGGTTTCCCTTCATCTTTTCCATATATACGTTGAAGTTCACGAGTTGCAGCTAGAAACGATTCTGTAAGGATTAATAGCATGCATGAGAAGGAAGGCAGTATTTATAGATCAAAAAATCATAAGGAAAAAAACAATGGAAGAAGAATGGATATTCAAATATCAGAGCTACACAAATAAGCTAGGTACTCCTCATAACCTTTCCAAAGGCGAAATGACTTCTGGTTGATGGGTGATCCAGTTATTGTCTGAATAACATCAAACAGCATACTCTGAGGTGTGCTTCTCAGTTCTTGAACAATGCCATAGATGGTCTTACCATTATCAAAATATATGTGATTATTGGGGTGTTTTGTTTTGCAGTTAGCATGTTGCTCAAACTCATAAGCATTAACTACCTACAAAAAAATAAATTTAGTACATTGGCTACATATTCAACTATTTTCAGTTCTTTATCCAAATTTTGCTCAGGGCTTTTCATTGACAAAGGATCATATGGACATGCTTACCTTGGTGAAGTTGCATGTCTGACAGCCACATAAATATCCAGAGCCTTTTATAATACCACGAAGCTCCTTCTGATATGCATGATAACCAGAAATTTCAGTAAAGGATAAAATTGTTTGAAAGATATGCTAAAAATTAAAAGTTACCTCCCGAGACCAAGCTATATACTTTACAGGAACTCCATCAAGCATACCAGTTGATAGTAAACTCCTGACATTTGAAGGGAAGTTGTTTGGAGGGACCTTCTTTGATGTTTTAACGTCTTCTTTCTTCTTTGAAGCATTTTCAGTTCCAGAGCGAGTGATATGGGCAGCAGACACAACTGCATCCACATTCGATTTGACCATTTCTTTCTCATTTAGAACTTCTAAACTTTGAAGAGAAGATTGAGCCATCAACAAGTCGTAATTGGATATAAGTCTTCCTGAAGGATTTGCATCATCATCATCATTGTAGCCGCCAAAAGATATTATAGTACTCTCTCCTTTGCTAAAAGAGTTGCCAATTGACATATTGTTGTCATTGTCTTTATTGTAAGCTTGATCCATTGAAATGGTGTTGTCATTTCCTTTGCAGAAGAGGTTCCCCATTGATAAGATATTTTCATCTGACTTATACGTTTGACCCATAAATATGATATTGTTGTCACCCTTACTAAATGGATGACTCACTGCAATGGTACTGTCATTCTCTTTGTAAGTTTGACTCGGTGGTACATTGTCATCTCCCTTACTATAGGGTTGTCCCATTGAAATGAAAATGTTACCCTCCCTCTCATAGGGTTCACCCAAAGACATGATGTTGCCATCTCCTTTGTTATAACTAAGACCCATCGACATGGTATTTTCATCCTTCACATATGCATTTGATGTTGACATAGTATCATTGCTGTCCGCCCCATTGTAGTCATGTTCCATTGATACATGCATGAAATTTCCAACTTCCTTGACCTGGCTAACTTTCACTTTTCTCATCCCACCATAATTTATAGTTGATCTAGGATCTTCTAGTGCATGAGACATGGATAAACCAAATGAGGAGTCATTCCCAAATAGATCCTCATCTACTTTCCTCCCCAATGGAATATTTCTGTCATCAAAATTGGCAGTCCTTGCTGAATCAGAATCAAAAGAACGTTCAGAAAAATGGCCAGAGATTGATTGAAAACTAGAAGAATTTCCCCATGGGGAAGAAACATTTGAATTTAAGAACCCCGTAAATAAGTTGTTGGTTGCAACTCCCACTGCCTGTTTCTTGTTGGAAATTAGCTCTGCCTCAGGACCATCCATAAACCACTGATGAGAACGCTTCAACTCACTTCTAGCTGGATTATCATAATTAATCTCACCATCATTTACTAACCCAGCACCTTTTGACATCCAGAAGCCTTGATTCTGGAAGGACTGTCACATAAAATTACTTAGAAGTAAGTCCTTATCATATCAATAGAGAACAATAGGAACAGTATCACATTGCCAATTATGTACCAGAAAGTGAAAATTTTCACGTCCCTTCCCTCCAATCCAATCCAATTTTTCAGTAAAAACAGAAATAGATTGAAGAAGAGAGGGGAGGAAAGGAGTGGCAAGTCAGGCTTTTATTACCATCACTCTTCTATAGCTTTAGGTCCCATCATTAAGTGAGACATGCAAAATTAAAACCTTGAACAATTTCATCTCAGTGCATAATCTGTCAATAATTTCCAAAACCATCAAGTTGTTCTTGTAAGGCTGTAATGGTATAACAAGCTAAAATGCAACATTGATGTTTGGAAGTATTAAATACAAAGCATTTCTCTTAAGTTATTAACTATCAGGGCGAAAGATCTAGATGCTTATCCTCTAAACACATTGAACAAGTTCAAACTAAAGTTGTAACCAAATGCTATAATTATTTTTGTCTAAACCTAAGACTTCATGAATTATAGATTAATGGTATGAATCGCAATGCAGAAAAATTCTTTAAAAGCGCAAGCTGATAGGAAGTATGTTCATCAAACTAAAAAAAAATATATGTATTAGAAAAATTCCACATAAGCGGACATGCAATATACTTGTCAGTGCTGACTGCTCTTGAAAAGCACAAGAAAAGGAAATCGAAGATTTCAGAAGTGACACCTGGCCCAATTGAATATGTATTTCAAACCAACAAGCACACTCAAAGTTCTCAAGTTCTTAAAATCTAAAATTAACAGTCAATATTAGCACATCTCAGTTCTCATATTACTAAAACCGCACTTGAAAATCTTAATTTGAAGTTCAAATTTTGATAGAAACAAGAATTATACCATTTCTAATCTCATTTTCTTTCCCCTTATCTGCAATGAGCTATTGATCCTCCTAGCAACTAATCGCCCACCTGAAGATTACCTGAAAAAATGGAAAAAAGAGAACCATCAAGTATCACTCAATCACTGTTTGGTAGCAAAGAAAACTAGGAAAAGAAAAAATAAACAGAAAAATTATATGTTAAATCCTCAAGTTTTCCAGTAACAGAATTAAAATCTCACTGAACCAAGCCTCATGCAGTCAGAAGCTTTCGTCTAAAAGTGGAAAATCGAAGAAAAGAGCCATTAAAACCTATAATTATAATTTTATTTTTCTTCACGTTCACTAACAATCAAACAATAAGCAAAAGAAAATCAAATGCGATAATGGAACACAAAAACCCTAAACGCAAAACGCAAAACAAATAAAAAGAGGAAAAATGCTCAATTTGTACGGACCGGTTACTGGAATAAAAATGCAAAATACATATGAAGTTTTTAGCAGCACACGCTTCTTGTCACGGGCGATCGAAGATATTCCCGGCGCCAAATGGCCGGAGTATATGCCGCCGATTGTACGGACAATTATTTCGGCGAGTTCTAGGGAGTTGTCTTTGTTGAGGAGAGAGGGGATTTTGGTTCGGTACATAAAGGTACTTTTCCACTAAGTTGCAACTACTTGTGGCAACCGGACCGGATGGTCGTGGCGCGAGTGGGGAGTAATTTAGAGAATTTTTTTTGTTTTTAGATTTTTCAATTTTAAGACTTTTCTTCAATTTTTTGAATAAAATAAAAACATAAAATATGCAAGGCGACTATAGTCGATTCAAAAAAATTCAACAACAATATGATTTTCAATAAAATATTCCAAAAAATTATCTCGTAACCTAATAAAAACAAAAATAATTACTTTAATCGTAAATAAATTCACTATTAATCATGAACATAATAAATATAGCAATAGGCAACACAATCATAACGTATAAAAGAAGGGGTCCACATATTGGCATTGAGCTAGCTCAACTCTTCTTTCTTTCTTTTCTTTTTCCACATTAATAGCTTTTAGTAATTTTGCACATAAATTTGATAGGAACCTTTAGATTTGGTGTTCATTTATTATGATGAGAGAAGATATTACATTTATCTTAAGTATGGTAAAATTAACTCTCTTAGCTCGAGTTATCTGTTCTAAATAGCATTTTTCGAAACATATGATTGTTACTTCATCCGCCTTTTTCTCTCTCTATCATCAACTTTTTACTTTTGTGATTCAAACAAAAAAAAGAAAATTAGTTACCAAAAATTAAAAGAAAAAAGTGAAAATAAACAATCAAATGATTACCTTTGTATTTGATGAACTTAATATGACAAGTGATAGAGGTAAAATATGAAGCTGGAGAATTGTTATGAGATGTCACATCTCCTTTAATGGAATGAAAAATAAATATTTATAATTTTCTTTCTATTATAACTGAGGATGTAAATGCCTAGTAAGAAGTCTAATAATAAACATTGACCGAGAATCTTGAACATTAATTATGTGATTAAATGACTCTTAATGACTTTTTGATCCAGCGTTACCTTTATTTGAATTGATTTAAATAACATTCGGTCCATTCTATTAATTAAGTATATTCTATTTCTCGGCCCATTTTACTGCTCTGCTCGAACTGTTCTCCTGCTTGGCACATTCTGCTCGAATTATTCTATCGCTCAGCACATTTAGCTCATACTATTTTATTTCTCATCCATTATATTGATTAGTCAGCCTATTTTGTCGATTGCTCCTAACAAAAGTCCTCCCAAATATACTGAATCATTATTTATGTTCGGTTGAAATCTTTAACATACTTTTCATCATTTTTTTTGTTGATCCCACTTTCTATTCATTCCATTATTTTTAGTTCTCCCAATTTCTATCCTACCATTTCTGGTTCTCTCATTTTTTTTTTGTTCTCCTAATTTCTGTTCTCTCAATTCTTGTTCTCCCATTTTCTCAATTGACTCTTCTTAATCTATTTTGATCGAACACAATTGCTTTTTTGAAAATTTTATGCACTTTTTAGTTTTAGTTGTTGATTCAAGCATCATCTTTAATTGATGTGGTTTTTTGAGCTTGCAAGAATAGAAGTTGTTAATTCTATTAATAATTTGTAGCTTGATTTTCGAACATGATCAAATCAGGATGGACAAGACTTGGGTCTAGATTAGGTTGGGCAAGACAAAGACTCCAACAACCATTTTTTATGCTCCCCTAAGTTGAAGCGGATTATTTTTATATTTCATTTAATGAAATTTCATATTTCTTTTCCTAAAGGCCCTTCAATGTTGAGTTTTCAAACTCATTTCTAACCCCTAGCTTACTTAGGCTCGCGATGTTATATTTTGCATATTGCTTTGTAGAGCAATTTGCTATTTTGCTCAGAATTTCTTTGACTTTTCCTAAGTGGAGAACAATGGAGAATAGGAAAATCATATGATAAATTTCTTTTATTTCTTCAGAAGATAATGTAATTTAGAGGAGCAATTGTAATCGGTGACTTTTTCATTTATTTTTCCTCAACATTTCTTGCTCAATAATTTGGGCTATGCTTGCTAGATTTTCCAAGCCTCATCTAGCAAAGTATAATTATTTGTTCGAAAACATTAATTCTACAAAAGAAAGCAAAGGGTTAATATTAATGGAATTAAACAGTTTTCCATATTTATAATTTGCTTGCCCCTTTGATTCTTGGTCGGGTGTTTTCTTTGTTCATCCCTTTGATTTTTGCTCAGGTGTTTCCTTTGCTTGTCTCTCTTTTTTTGTTCGAGAGTTTCCTTTACTCATCTCCTTGTTTCTTGTTCGTGAGTTTTCTTTGCTCTCCCTTTTTGGAACATTTATAGTGTTCATGCTGTAGGTTGTTTTTATTCTCCACGAGGATTCAGTTTCCTCAACGAGGTTCACCTGTTCCTCCTATTCCCCTTGAACCACTTGTTTTTCATTCCTTATCGAATAATTGTATTGCTTGGAAGGTTAAGAACACATAAATCGTTTTAGGACTGATGTAAAGTTATTATAAGCTTCTGCTCAGTGTTTTGTGATCTGCGGGTCTATCATGGGTAGAGGATTAGGTGCCATTTTTTTTCTTTTTGGAGGTAATTGTTAGGAGAGAATTGCTAAAAATTGAATATGAAAATTGTGTGTTCCACGCTCACCGCACTAATTTGATAGAAATAAAATATGAATGTACAAGAATTGTTATGAGATATCATGTCTCGTCTAGTAGGATGTGATAAAAATATTTATAGTGTGCTTTCTATTGTAACTGAAATGTAAATCCTAGCAAGAATTCTGGTAATAAATATTGAACGAGAATCTTGGACATTAATTACGTGATTAAATGACTCTTTCATCGAGCATTGCCTCTATTTTGAACTGGTTTGAGTAAAGCTCGGTGCATTCTATTAATTACTCAACATATTCTATTGACTGCTTGGCCCATTCTCCTGCTCTGCTCAGACTATTCTATTGCTCAGCACATTTTTCTTGGACAACTCTGTTGCTTGGCACATTCTATTCGAACTATTCTATTGTTCATCTCATTCTGTTGATTATTCAGCCCATTTTATCAATTGCTCCTAACAAGAAGCAAGTCTACTCTTTACAAATATGATGAAATATATGAATAAGGAATAGAAGAAATTGAAAATTTTTATATTCCATAAAAAAACTCCTGATTTCCATTATCACATAAGAATTGGCAGCCCGAGTGAGTGAAAAAATAAAAATAAAGCCATGTTAGCATATAAATCTTGGGAATGAGAAATTTTCTATCCTAAACCTTCTTTTAGTTTCTATCTCTTTTCATGTTCTCTTTTCACTCTCTCCAACTCCATTTCTCCTAATGATTGCTTATGAATTACAATCCAATTCTTTATAAAAACCCTGTTCTTTCTTCTTCTTTTTTTAGTTCTTCCTTGATTTATTTTTCCTTGCTTTTTACAATAACCAAACAGAGCCAAACTTGAATAAATTGTTTGAAATAGAAAAAGTAAACACAATTAAAAGTTATGACAAAAACATTTAGCTAATTTGATGGGCTTATCTTGCCAAGCAAAGAGGCAAAGAGAACTCTTTTAACAAATGAAATTAAAACTTTTAGAATGTTTGCAAGATGAAATCGTTTCCAAGTATAGATACGGTTCACCTTCTTGCTAGCTAAAGAGGTTTGGCGAAGATCACTTTCTTAAAATTTTCTATTTGGTAGGGATATTTCTTTATCCAACTCATATTTATTCCATTTTGTCATGATTTTGTTTGTATTTGGGCTGGAAAAGTTTCAGCAATGATATATATTCCCTATAATTAGAGATTATTTTGAGTTAAGTTGTGTATTTAGGCTTTACTTACTTAGGGATTGATCTCCCTTATTCTGAGTATTGAAATTATATACATATGGTCCTTTCTTGGACTTATTGTCAGTGCCTCTTTAGGAAATCATATGAGTTCATATTTAGATTTCTAAGTCAAATATCATAATTGATCCCTATAGTCATTCAAATCTTGTGTATTAGATTATAAATTGGCCTCTAGTAAATATTTATATTATATCAAATGTCCTCTCCTCAGTTTTGTGGATATTTATGTCGAAATCATTACTGTCTTTATCGAATTAATTTTTCTTAAAATTATTATTGCCTTTTGTTGTTTACTCAATTAAGGACTTACTTAAGGTAAAGACGAGCACTTGGCCTGGGAGACGCTAGGCCTTGGTCTCACTTACAGCATGGATGAGGACATAGCTCGAGAGGTGCTTAGCCTTTAGGCTCACTTAGAGCATACAAGAAGGCGAGCACTTAGCTTGGAGAAGTTGCTTAACTTTTTAAGGGCTCTATATCCCTTTTTTAGATTATTTAGAGCGTGGCGAGATGAGCCCGTGGCGAGATGAGCCCTTAGCTCGGAGAAGGTAATTAATTTTTTTTAGGCACTTAGCCTGTTTTTAGCTCACTTAGAGCATGATAAGATGCACCCTTAGTTCGAAAACATGTACTTAACTTTTTGAAGGCATGTAGTCCCCCTTTTCAATTTAGTTAAAGTATGGCGAGACAAACCCTTAGCTTGAATAAGGTACTTAACCTTTTGAAGGAACTTAGCCCCTTTTTTAAGTTCACTTAGAGTATGACAAAATGAGCCCTTAACTCGAAGAAGATTGTCACACTCCAAAAATAGAGATGCGACGGTCCTAGGGTCTAAGTAGGTTTAAAGCCATCGAATACCACACAGAACCCATATTTGATTCTATCTTATTATAAATAAATAATTTGCTCAATACTTAATACTTCATACTTAGATAGGCTAAAAATTTTTCACTGTTGTTTAACTAATTTTCCAAGATATTTTTTTTTTAAATACAATCTTATGCAATCAAACTTACTCTCGTACAATTCTTTTGATATTGAACTTTACATTTATACTCAACTAATATCCTTTACATAAAGAGACCAAGAAATTCTTGAACTAAATTACTTCTTCCTAAAACATATACGCTTTGATGAAACGTCAACTCAGTGATGATATAATTTCTTACAATTTCGAATGTCATTAAGGCTTATTAGAGATCTACTTCAATTAAACAAAATTTATAATAATCTAATTTCTTATCATGTTAATCATATAATAAATAAACACTTAAAAGTACTGAAGAAAATATATTACTATGTACATTTTAATACTATCTCTTCTCATATAGATATCTCAGATAATTTAGATAATTTGGCTAATGATAGCATTTCACAAAATCACAATTATCTCAAAATCACTAATTTCACTTAGATAGTACTGAAAAAATATATTAATATGTACATTTCAGCACTATCTCACAATTCACAATTTCTAGGGCAGTAACTTCTCCCTTTAATGTGTTCACTTTCATCTTTGTGCACATAGTTTGATGTTATAACCTCCATCAGGATTGAATTCTGTCATTAGCCAAATAATAGCATAGCACAATCAAAATCAAACACAATAATCAATAAGATTCTCATATTCACAATTTCATATCGCAATTTCAATAATAGTAAGTGATTGGATAAATTCTTTCAAACATTCTAATAATCATAAATTGAATCAAACAATTTAAACACACAAAATAAGGGGTCAAACACCATAACTCACCTTGATTTTAAGTATCCGACTCCTTTCTGTCACTTATAATTTTGAAATGATTTGTAATAATCCTTGACCTATGTTCATATTTAAACACATTTTGTACTTTTAGTTTATTTCTAGCTCTTTATTGACATTCAAGATTCTTTAATAATTTATTCATTAAAATTAAAATCTAAACTTTTGAGGACAGAAATTATACTTTATGTTCATTCACTATATACTCATGTTCATAGTTAATTCACTTATGTTTTAATATGCTCAATTTAGTGCAAGTTTAGTGAAACATGTAATTTTCTGCACATGATTAGTCTGTGTTTAATTAATTGAGTACTTATCTTCCCACATGCATTTATTTCGAAATTTTGCCAGTGGTTCTTAACATCTTAAGGCACTTCTATATCAAATTTCATAAATTTTGGAGTTCCTTAAGTTATTCAAATAAATTAATTACAAAATCAAAATTTTCAGCTTTCTTATACTGAATAGTCTTCTCTATTTTGCTAATATTTCTAATTTTCCTCATCATTTAAACTTTTTCCTTTTAACACAACCTTTCTAATATCCTATGCTACATTTTTGTAAAATTTTGTAGTTTTTGAAATTCATTTACATGGTAAAATAGTATAAACACTATGGTGAAATCTATTAAGAGATTGAGCATTCACTTAGTCATAAATCCTTTTTCCTTTAATCTCATGGACTTCTCCTTTTAACACAACCTTTCCAACATCCTAGCCTAACTCTCTGTTAAATTTCATTAATTTTGAAACTTGTTTAATATATTTATTTGAATAAAATATAATGGTTGAATTTAAACAGTTCACTGAGAAAATTTTGCAAAAGTAAAATTTTCTAACTTTTACACATTTAATTCGTTTTTATCCCAATCAATTTCTAAATCTTAAATAATTAATTAACATATTGTAAAGATAAATTTTATACTTTGCTTGATCAAAATAAAGATTTAAACTTAGAAATATAATTGAAAATCTAAGGCGTAATTTTTAAATTCCATACCTTTCGTTGCTCATTTTTATTTTCTCTTCCTTCCTAATACTTATCGGTTTAATCCCTACTTGGAACACTTGTATATTTTTCTAATACTTTTTAATAAATAAACTTAGGCAAGTAGGATTTTTATAGAAAAATAAATGAAATGGGAAAACTATGATTGAAAATGGAGGTGTGAATAATTGAAAAGGTGGTGTCTTCTTTAATGAACTTATCTCCTTTTTCTTAATTTAGAGAGTGAATCGCTTGGTATTTTGTGGTGAATGAACTCTAGCAATTGCTAGAATGATAAGAAGAATGCGAAAGGAAGAAACCATCATTGAAAATGGAGATGTGAACAAGTGAAAAGGTGATCTCTTTTCTAATACAGTTATCTCTCTTTCCTTAATTTGAAGGAGGAATCACTTGGTATCTTCTAGCAAATGTTAGAATGATAGAAAAATGAAAATGAAATGGAAAATCTACAATTGAAAATGAAGATGTGAACACGTAATAATGTCATCTCTTCTCTAGTACACATGTCTCCTTTTCCTAAATTTGGAAGGATGAATCATGTATTGTGTTGTGCAAATATTAAGCTGTCACTTGTAAGAATAAAATTTCTCTTTTATCCCCTTTAGTTAATTTGGTTAAATAGCAGTCTAAATACCCTTAGGGCGTTTCATATATTTATTACTTAAGCTCATTTGATTTAGAGTTTTATTCTTAATTCTTAAATTTTCTTATTTTATTGGATTAAAATATATGTATATATATTTTTAAATATTTATGTTATTATACTTTAGTTGTTTTTAGGATTTTTCATATTCATCACTTTAATACCTTACAAATTTTTATTTTATTGCATTTCAATAATGTTCTAAATAGGTCACATATTTTAGAAAATATTCCTCTGTTACTTATTTGTTTAATTTACACCATATTTTGAGAATAATATTTTTTTTACATTTAGAGCATTACATTAACCAATAATTATTAATACTATTTAATTTCTCAATAATTAGAAAGAATCAAACTAAAAATTGTTTATTAAAAACTTTTTCAGTATTTAAAAAAAAAAAAACCACGTACTACAAATGCTCAACCTTTTGAATGGAAGTAGCCTTTTTTTTTAGCTCATTTAGAGCATGGCAAGATAGTCCTTAGCTTCAAAAATGTGTTTGACTTTTTGAAAGCACTTGGGTTTTTTTTTTAAAAAAAAAACTCAGCTTAGGGTATGATGAGATGAGTTCTTAGCTCGAGAAAGTCAGTTAGCTCGAATGCTTTCATCCTTTGATAGTATAATTTAAAGTTGAATTCTTTAATACTTGGAATTTGGCTAAATAATGCATTTATATACGATTCGTAATAAATAAATAATTTGTTATTCGATCACTAATCTGATCATCTCATCATGAGATAATTTAAACAATAGTCAATGATAAATTGTCAATTAGAAAAATAATCAATAGCTCCGTGCCAAATTAAACATGTCTCACCTTGTAAATCAGGTATAAACGGACAAAATATTTAAATATATAATGAGAGATCTTTCTTATGTGGTTACCTTTTTTTATCTTAAATGGTCAAATTTATTTAACCTTATTCTTTAACACATGCACTTGATTTATTAATAATATAGCTATATATTTCAAATAAATAGATAGATAATTATTTATACGTCATAAATGAATTTTCATCACTATACGTCAATAGTATCAACGGAGAAACAAGTTGCACTATCAAACTCCATCGATTAAAGATTCACTTCTACAAATTAAGATTTAAAGTTTTCAATAAAATAAAATCAAATATTATAGAAAAAAGGAACAAAAATCCTCCAAATATGGAGACAACCAACAACTAACAATAATAGAATAAAAGAGATAGATCTATTATAGAAAAAATAAATATAAGTCTATTGAAGTAAAAGAAGATTAAAAGCAAACAAAAGTGAGGGGAAAAGAAAACAGTAAAGTAAGAGATATAGCGATAGATTCAAACTAAAACTAGTGTTAAAAGACTCGAGAGAAAAGAGAGACCGTCAATATTATATATTCGAAATTAATTAATTAATTAATATATAATAGTAGGGTAAAAATATTAGTAATCATTACTGGTACATGCAAAATTAGATACAGACCTTCTAATCAATTTTTTAGGGTTCTGCCCCATTTATATTGCCAAAGTAGTCCCCATAATAATATGGATAAGATATTTTTATTAAATTGCCCCATAAGTATATCCACAATTGACATGTGCATTTATGTTTTTATTAAATTTAAAAAAATATATATTAACAAAAGAAGCTTATCATTTTCCCTTTCATGAATTATTATCAAATAATATAAAAAAAGAATTCTAAATTCATAACGATGTGTCCAAAATGTTATTTAATCTTTCAAACACAGAATTTATCTTAATATAATAAATTAATAATCACTCAAATCTCAAACACAAACATTTTTCCTTTAACTAAATTTCTTACGATCGTTAACATATTTTGGCATCGTGGATTGAAAAATATACCCTTAGTAAATTTAGGAATTGAAAAGAAATATATTTTTGAAAACTTTAATTTTATTAATTGAAAAAATAAAAAAGAAAGTTGAATGGACTAATAATTAAAATTGAAATACCGTACTTAATTAAATAGGAATACATAAACATAGAAGTATTTAATGTTTTTAATATTAATTATTTGCAATATATAGCATAATTAAGTAAAATAATTCATTCAGGACTATAATAATAAGTGTATTTAATGTTTACTATATTGTTATGCTAAACTAATATATTCATGATATATTAAATGAAAATTTGATTAAAACTAATAATAATATTATAAAATAGAATTTTCCTCAATCCCCAAACTTTATAACTCAATTAGAATTTTATTTGAACTCGGTTACAAATTCCATTAGATTTACTTCAATTATAAAAGGCTAATGTAGTACAAGAACTCTATATCTATAGTTTCCTTCACAAATAATAATAATAATAAAAAAAAAAAAAACACCTTGGGCTCCATCAATCTTGATCTACCAAATTCTCTTTTCTTGCTTCTTTGTTACTTCAAACTCAGAGCCAACAGAGACTAATCATCATATATTTACACGTCAAAAAATTAGCATGGAACTAACAATGCACGCCACCACTAGCTAGTAGACCCTTCTTTACATCAAAATATTAAATGAGCCCCGCAACGATGGTAATTCTTTCTTTTTCATATCTTATAATTTTTGCAATGATCAATAAAAACAACAAAATTGATCTTAGCCACGCAACACACCCGCCGAGCACGCCAGTCCCATACCCTTAAAAATGCTGGTGGTGGTGGTGGTGTGCGCAGCTGGCGTGTGTCGGTGCTTTCGACTATACAAGATGATGCTCAGATTAGATTAATAGTAATAATAGTTCATCTTCTTCTTCTTATTATTATTATTATTGTAACCTGGGGGCTGTGTTTATGCAGCTTTGTGCCCTGGAAATTATCAAAAGTTCCTCAGCTTGTACTTTGGCTAGATAACCTGATTGCAAAACAGAACTCGTTGAAGATCTACCCGACTTGTAGTTCGAGTTGGATTTGCTGACTTTTAAGTTTGAATGGTTGACTTCAACCGAAAATAACGAATAAACAGGTCTATGATCTGAGAATTTGGATTCTCCTCTCACGTACCATATTTGTTTAAGACCTTCACCTTTCCACAGGATTCGATCGCACCTGCTCATTGTAACAACATAAACATGTGATATCAGTGTTAAAGTAAACCAACCATGTGATATAACACACTGAAATGTCAAAACTTTTTGCTTCTTGAGAACAGTAAGTAATTAACAATGAATAATCTGCTCGAGATCGCGGTCTTTCTGTAGTCGACTTTATATGACATGAAAAAAAAGTATAGACGCCGGCTTGTACACGTTGAATTTAAACACTTAAAACACTTTGATTAGTATGAAAACGACATTTTGTTTTATTAAATTCATGAGACAAAAGCTATACATGCAGAAGCTTTATTGCTTTAAGTCAACTCCACTGCTACCAAAGTTCCCAGGCAAACCACGTTGGCTATGGAGGATTATAATATTAATTAATTAAATGTGTCGGTTAATATCTCTTATTGGAAACTTTCACTTTACCATTGAATAATTGAGTAATGCAGCAGAGTCAGCAAGATAAAAGTAAATTAGTGAAGCAACAAAGTAGACATATAAGAACAAATAGCAGGACGGCTGATTATAATAATGTGGAAGATAAAACGCAATAATGGAAGAGAATTTGATAGCTTACTTACCATGCAGGAGTTCGACGTTTTTCTTTAGATTTTGATGTCTGTACAACGTAATGATCGGAATTAGTAAGGTACTTGTAAGTTGGAGCGAAATATATCCTCCCTTCTTCCCATCCTTTAAAAACTCGACCAGCTCTTTGCTCTATCTTCAACTGCAAAATGAAACCAAATGTATCAACTAAAAGGATATAATCTTAACGTGAAACTTCAGTATTTGTGTCTTTATATAATACCTGATCTTTCTCTAAAAGTGCTTGCCAGTCATTCTTCTTCAAAAGCTCATACGTGTCGCCATAACTAGCAGCAAGCCTATAATTCAAATCTCCGAGCCAGATAATCTTGCTGAGTTAGATCAAAAAGATTAAATAGAAGATTAATAATTCATTAAACTCAAAAAAATGAAAGAAAATCAATCATGTAGTTTGCATTTAATGAAATGGAGGAGAAAATTAGAGATGGAGAGTTACTCGTGATCTAATATACTTTCGGGTGGACAAGGATCTCCATATGAATGAGAAAATCTTGTTCTCTTTAATATTTCTGATACATCTGAATTTCTTCTAACCTCATCACCTTCTTTCTCCCCGGAAGTTAAGTGCGTGCAGACAAAGCAAAATGAGGTTTGGTGCAATGTCATACTAATTGAAATTGAACCCTATTGACAAGAGGAAAACAAAAATTTAAAATACAGCAATGTAATCTGATCTAGAGCATGTAGTTTTGGCCTTGAAAAGAGAATGTTTACAACTTGAAACTGAGATGTTTGAATCCTAAAAGAATGACGTTCATTAACAATGAACAATAAGTATGAGATTGTGAATTAATTTTGCAAGATTGCATCAAAGGCTACATATCTAACCTTATTGCCAAGGTAACCCATAATGCCGCGCCCTACGCATGAGACCTTTAAGTTGCTAATATGCTTGTAAAGGTCTGATCGAACCCATACGCATAGGAAGATCCCAACCATTTGCTTGCTTGCTGCTAAGCAATAACGTGGCTGGGTCAGACTGCCGGACGAGCATGGCGGACCAGGAGAGCCTTCATTGCCAGAGCTTAAATTAAGCAATCTTTCAAAATCCTCATTGCCAAGCTCATCTTCTAATGAGAGCAAATCAGAGAAGCTGAGTCTTGGTTTCACGACAGCTTGTTGATCAGGCTGTTGTGAAGAACCAGTGGCATTGTTGTAATTATGAGGAAGTTCCTGGTCATTCTTGTTGTTATTGCTGTTGAGTGCTTGTCGAATTATTGAAAGCCACTTGACAGCTGGGCCATTGTCCTCTGCCCCAAGGACGTTCCCTGCATTTAGCGGCACAATTTCCTGGAACCTGAGCCACAAATGTTAGTAAGTCCGAGGTTGAAACATTCAAAATCTAAGTACTAAAGTGTACTAAAATTTTCAATCGAACCTAACACACAATATCTTTTTTATTTCTTTTTAGAAATATGCTTTAGATATTTTTGGAAAATCTATCCAAAAATATCTTTCCTTTATTTTTACACACAATATATATATATATATATATATTTTTGGGTCACTGCATCAACGATGCTCTCTCTTCTTAAAAAAAACAAGCAATTAGAATGGGGGGGGGAAGAGGGAGGAATACCCGAGTACATAGATATCAGCAGGTGACTTTAACCAATCTCTCAAGTTCAAGTCCTCGTGAGGAGACTTCCCTCCAACATTCCATGTCCCCACAAACATCCTGTTCAACAATAATTGAACACCTCCAATCATCATTTCATATCTCATAATCAGAAAAAATCATATAACTTCAGCTTCCAAGAAGCAAGCGTTTTCATAATTCACTTATTAATAGCTGCAATTTCCATATTTTTTAAAAAAAGAAAATTAGACTCCCTGAAGTTTAAAATCGTATTCTCAAGGTTCTAAAGGCGATTTTAATATTTCCAAACTACAATTTTTTTTCAAAATTTTACAACTAGTTAAATAAAATACTGACTCGCAATGCAAAAATACTGCAAAAGGTACATAATCAAAATTATACCTGAGATTCAAAGAATCCACTACCGGTTCCGCCTCCATTCTCGACCGTTTAAGCCCGTTACTTGCTTCCATCAACCACCCTTCTAGTAAATTTAAAAAGCAAAAAATAACGAAAACAATCCTGAAGTTAAAAATAAAAGGAAAAAAAAAATCCAAAGCGCATGAAAAACACTACAGTAAAATTCAAAAATATTCCTGCACGCCATCCACGTGGCACAGTAACGTTTCTTCTCATCTAACCAAAAACAATGGACCGCTATTTTTAACCCATTCGGTTTTCAATGTTTACGTTCAAGTCATCAATCATCCACGTCCAATCATACGTTAATCAAATCGAAGTCGTCGATCCGACGGCTCTAAGCTAATCTATAGCGAAATTAAGTATCCCGATTTGACGGATGAGATTTAAATCAGTACGAAACCTATTAGTAATAAAGTCGCCAGTCTACAGTCAAATAATAACCTGAGAAATCTTCCGGTACGACGACGTAATAGTCCTCGTCTGAGCAGCTTTTCCTTCTCTCTGTTCTTTTATCTGCGACCCAACCAAACCGCAACACTTCAGTTTCATAATTATAATCGGCACAAGAAATCCGATACGATAATTTAAACCCGAAATTTCACCTTTTATGCAATAATCGGAATGAAACTCGTCTGCCCCACTTTGTATATTAAGCCATTTCCTTGCAACTATTTTAGGCCACGCAGACTAAAACGACACAAGAAAAAAGATTATATAACAAAATCAATTTCTGTTACGGTAAAAACGATATATCGGCAAAAATAAGATATCGGAATAT
Organism: Jatropha multifida; assembly: GCA_948099535.1. NCBI lineage: Eukaryota > Viridiplantae > Streptophyta > Magnoliopsida > Malpighiales > Euphorbiaceae > Jatropha > Jatropha multifida. The sequence continues at coordinate 15,250 of CANUEX010077760.1, read as the reverse complement.
TGAAATGCATACCTTGGACATCTTTCTCATCTCTGTTCTCATTGCTAAGCCGTCTGATCTCTAGAAAGTTGAAACGAAATTAAAAAAAATCAAAAACCCAGAAATGGACATAAAAGAAAGCATTAGTGTGATAAGAAGATTGCGGATTGAGCAGGAAGGATATTTTCAAGGTTTATAATTAAATAGTGGAAGTCTCTGCAAATGTAAACAAAACGAGTGTTTAAAAAAATGGCAAGAAAGACTTAAAAAATACCCAATTGCACAGGAAATCAAATTATAAATGGTAATTTATTTATGTTTGAGCAGTTATATGGGGAAATTTCTACTTGTTTAATTAAATTAAATCATTTGATTAAGAGACTAAATTAGTGTCGAATGGAGTTTTCGACGGAGATTAGAAAAAAACAAGTTGCAGGGAAAATGGAGACAGACAGGTTACCTAAGAGAGAAGCTTAGAAGGAAACAAGATTTAAAAATTGAAAAACAAAAGAATATAAAAATTGAAGTGTGACAAGGAAGAGAGAGAAATGGCCAGTTGTTCCTTTTTCTTCGATGAATATTTATTTTTTCTTTTACGAGCTTTTGGGCTCAACACTTTACAGAGAGGAAGACAGAGTGGAAGATGAAGATTTTAACAACGAAAAAAAAAATATTTTTCTTCCCTTTCCTCTTTAGATCTTTAAAAGAGGAATCAAATCTCAATCAAACCCATAACAGAAAAATTTAAAAAGTTGCCTTTTTTCTCAAGGATTGAATCTTAGGAAAAAAGAAAACCCAAGATCTTGATTTAAAAAAATCTTAAGAAAAGAAAGAAATACAGAGCAATGAAGCAGAGAAATGAAAGAAACGGAGGAACTAAACAAGACAGAGGAATTAAAGAGAGGTCAACGACATTGCCAAATTAGATACAAAATCAAAAAAGGTTAATAGGAAAGGAAACTGAAAGAATACTAGAAAAAGAAGGAATAATAGTGAAAGCACAGAAATTGAGTAAAGAAAGAAAGAGAAAGAACTTACAGAGCAAAGAGTTGACAAGAAATGAAGTGAACTTTCAATTTCTCAGAGCAGAAATGGGAAACAAATTAATTGATTGAACAGTGCAGGCGAGAGAGAAAAAGTCTGACTTTGTTGTATATATTGCTGCTCTCTGAGGCTCCTCTTTTACCGAGCTTTCCTTTTCTTTTCATTTCATTTTCTAGTGAGAGAGAGAAAAAGGAAAGAAGACATAGATTGTATATATATGGTTAGAGCGGTGAGTTTTTAGTTTTTTTGGATGTATTGGTTGGTTTAGTTCGTAAGAGAGAAAAACCCAGGGAGGATAGTTTGGAGGCGTTCCTCGTAAATGCAAAAAGGGGCTTTCGCTTCTCCAATTTATAAGTGAGATTCAGAAAGTTAGATTTGAGAGAGAAAGATGTAGAGAGAGATGAAAAAACTGGTCACAGGGAAGAATTTTTTTTTTTTTTTTTTTTTTTTTTTTTGTCATGGAAAGGGCAATTTCTCATTGTTGCAATTGCAAAAGTGGTTTCTTTTTTAATATTTTTAAAATTAAGTGGATCTTTTTCTTTATTTGTTATTTTTACACTTAAATATTGATCATATTCTTTTTACTGATTTACGTAACAATCCCATTTAAGCATATTCAACTGCTCATATCAGCTCGTTGCTGATAGTTAATGTGGTTGATGGTCGACAACCCTCAAGCAATGAATGTTAATGTTTGATATAATTTTAACAGTGATTGCTGTTAAAATATAAAATAAGCGTTAAGAATATAATTATTTTTATATTATAATGTATAATGTATATTTAAAAATTAAAGTGAATATATTAATTTTTCTTTTACGTCCTATATAAATAAAAATATTAATTAAATTCTCTAAAATAATATGTAATAAAAATTATTGTATTTAAAATACAAATAAAATGATTATAAAAAATATTAATTTAAAAAGAGAAATTTCATCTATAGTTATTTTTAGGAAGTTTAAATACAATATTCAAATAAATTATTATACGAAAAAGCTCTAAAACAGGACTTCCAAATAAAAAATTTACCATCATCAGTTGTCAGTTATATAAATGAGTTGAATCAAATGCAATCCCAATATTGTCCTTATTCATTTTTTGAAATGAAGGTGACCATAAATTTGAATATGTAGAAATAAATGGAAAGGTTTAGAGTTCAGAATCAATTGGGACTTTTCATTATTTTACTAAATTGTTTTTTCATTAAACAAAAAGATAAATTGTTGTAATTATCAGTTACTATCAAACAAAATTTGTCAATAAAAATTTAAGTGAAAAAGAAAATTAAATAGTTCAATTATTGATCCATTGCAAAATGATAATAAGAATTATTAGTTGTTACTTTATAATTAATAACAACATTAAATAAAATAAAAAATAATTCAGAAGACTATATAATTTAATTTTACATTTAATTATCATCTTTTCTATTAAATTTAACTATCATTAAATAAAATAAAATTTTTAATTATCACTTTTTAAATCGAGTTAATTTTTTATACAATACAAACAAACTCAACTACTCTCTTTTGAAGAATTTCTATTATATATTTTATATTTATATGGGATTTTATTTTTTTTTTGGAAGTATCATAAAGAAAACAATAATATTTCTTCAATTCTACAATGCAGCCTTGAGGGGATGGAAATGGGCCAAAAAGTGCACAAAGTCAATTTTGTCCTATAAAGACGAAAAATGTGTGGAATTTAATGTTTTTTTTAGGGAAGAAAATTTGAAAGTCTAAAGGTTTTGGTAATTTTAAGCACTTTATTTCAAATATTATTCCATTAGTTTGTCATAAATTGCTGCCCCCCTACAAATGAAAATTTCAGAGTAGCAAGGAGAAGGAGAACAGAAATGGAGGAAGCTAATTGTTTCTAAGGGTTGTGAGTTGCCAAAAATAGTAGTAGAAATGCCAACGTTAATTTTCTTTTAACACATAAATTATATTTACCTAAAAAGGAACAAAAGCTCATAGGTGGCGTATTGCGGATGCTTGATCCTATTAGATCCATATGATTGCTTTTTATTATTATAATCATATATGCGGGGGAGTATGATCAAAATTATTTACACAAAATGATTTGATTTTGAAAATATTTATTAATTGTTGAAAAATTTTAAAAATATTTAAGAAATAAGAAAATATATCAAGTACAAACAAAATCATTATAATCAAAAATGGATTTTATAAAAAAAATTAAAATTAAATTCATTTGTACTCGATGGATTTAGTGTATCCACACACACTGAAAATCCACTTAAAACACAAACGGATTTAATTGCAATATTTTAATAGTATTTTTACACATTTACATATAATTTGCTAACCGTGTATTGTATACATATTTTTATGTATAAAAAAATATTAAAATGTGACAATGAATTTATTTGTACAATTGAAACCTAATTATTTTAATTAAAATTATTTCATAATGATACAATCTATAATTTTAAGTCATGTGTTATTTATAAATTATAAATATATAAATACAAATCTTGGTCTTCTTTCTCACTCTCACATCTAAAAAAAACTGTAAATACAAATGAAAAAGATTTTGAGCCTTTTTTAAAATTACAATCGAAATAACTCAATTAATGAATTACTATAATAAAAAAAACTTATAGTCCTCTCCTTGTGAGAGTAGGTCTCCCTCCTCATGGGTATTAGGGATTTTTTCGTGTGGGACTTGGGGTTCGTCGAGTTTGCGACACTAATCTTTTTTGTGATTGTCTTTTCTAAGATTTAGGGGTTTTCTATTTTGATTTTTCTCTTTGGGTGGGTGGTTAGGAGCTATCCCTCTGTCTTGCTTGCATTTATCTCCCACACTACCATCTCTACCTTTTCTTTCTTTTATTGTTTTTTGACTCACTTTTCTTTTCTTTTGGACAGGTATTTGTTTAGGCAAGCCTATTGTCTTATAATCCAAAGATTGAGTCAGTTGTGGGTTGAATGTTGAGTATGAGTATCAATATTTAGCATAAAACTGTAGAGGAGTCTCTAATTGAGATTCTTGATGAGGAGAATGAGGGTGTAGAGCATAAAGAGAGTTTATGCTTGGCTAGTAAACTTTGGCCGGATCGTAACTTTAATAAGTTTGTTCTAATGGATACCATGACAAAATCTTGGAAGGAAAGGCATAAAGTAGTGGCATGAGAATGAGGGCAAGAGGTTTTTCCTTTACAATTTTATCATTAGAAGGACATGCAACAAGTCTTAGATCATGGACTTTGGCACTTCGATAAAAATCTTTTGGTTTTAAAGGAGATTGGAGGGGACGAACATCCATCTAATATAGACTTTGCTTCTTATTCATTGTTGGTACGAGCCTATGATCTACCCCTATAATGTATGACTGACAAGGTGGCTAAGATGATTAGTGCTAAATCGAGCTCTTTTCAAACCTAGTAGGATAATTCTGATATGCTTTGGGGTAAATACATTTGTTTTCATGTGTTACTGGATCTCAGGAAATTGTCAAAGCGCTTTCACTCACCGAATGATGTCGAACATTCATTCTAAGATGCACTACAATTAATTTCAATGGAAAATCTATATGAATACCTTTAAAGTTTGAAGGCCTCCCAACTTTTTGTTATTATTGTGGAAAATGCGGGCATTCAGTAACTCATTATGATGAAACAAATGATCTTCATGTTGTGGATAAAAGCAAGTTCCTATATAGTGAGGGATTATGTGCCCCTCCTTTTAAAAGGAATGCCTGATTCTCGGTAGGAGAAGTTGGTGAAATACAGTGGCTCATAAATTGGTCTTTAAACCAGGTTCTCCTGATTCTAAACCTCCATTGAATGTTGATAGTTTCCATGACATGGAAGATTCTATTAGGAAACAAACTGAGTAATTAAGAGGATACAGTGACTATTTTAGCTCAGCTTTAAAATATGTGCATGAAGCAACGAGCGACACATGTTGTTTCGACTACCAAGTTGGAAATTCTTACCAAACTTCCCCTATTAATGCTTCTACCCCTATTGCTTTACCTAGACCTACTGTTCCCCTTTCAACCACACTTAACACTTCTTCGTCACCCACCTTTTCTAAACCTAGTCCTTATATCCTAATTTCCTCACAAGTATTTAAGTGTTCTGCTTCCTAGGTACACATTACTGTTGCCCTAACTTTGAAAATTTTTTAGACCTGTGACCCTTCCCCCCCCCCCCTCTAAAAAAAAAAATACCATAAACCACAGAACCTGATTTCTTACAATGGTCACAGGATAGACTCACTCAACCCCGTCTCAAATAGTTATACCTTCACCAGTCCTGATGCCTGCTCCGATTTTGACTCCACCTTCTTTACCCAAATCAACATCCACTAAAAATTCTTAGGAGCGCCTTGTTAAGGGAAAAATAAACCAGCAACAGATTACAACTAGCTTCTTTGATAGATAAAAAGTAAGCCTATGTTACTAGGTGAAGATTATTTGGACATGGAGATTGACGAGATGGTTAGACTTGGAAAGCGAGGAACTCTTGTAGGAGAAGTTGATACACCTAGTTTAATAACGACGGCTGTTAAGCCGTCCCACCCGAGTGCAATGAATCTAGTTATCTGGAATTGCAGAGGGCTTGGGAACCCCATGCAGTTCATAACCTTAGAAGGCATTTAAAGTCTGAAGATCCCACTACTGTGTTTCTTATGGAGACTAAACTCTTATGATCTAAGATGCAAGCACTCTGTAGGAAACTGGATTTTGATAGTTTCTTTAGTATTGATTGTGAGAAGGTATTTGGAAGGAAAGGTGATTTGTGTTTGCTATGGAAAGAGTCAGTCCAAGTCCAAGTCCAAGTATTATCCTCATCTCTCCATTACATTGATTGTAATGTGGATCAAAGGTGGAGTTTCTCTAGTATCTATGGGTGGCCTGAAGAAGCTTGTAAACAGAATACATTGAACTTAATGCACACTATAGCTAATGTCGTTGATTTATTATGGCTTTATGGTCGAGATTTCAATGAGATATTGTTCTAAAGTGAAAAAATGGGTGGCCAGCTCAAGGATGTTCGGAAGATGCAATGTTTCCATGATGTTTTAAATGCTCTCTATTCGTCAGATTTGGGCTTCAACGGGTATCAGTTTACTTAGTCGAATGGGCAAGCTATGGATCAAAGTATTCAGCAAAGACTTGACCGTTTTGTAGCAACACAATCCTAGAGGGACTTGTTTCCACAGTTTTTCAATGGAACGCTTGCTACGGACTGGATCAGATCATTGTCTAGTGCTTCTTCATTTTGGAAAATCAACAATGAATTGGAAAAGGAGGAAGAAGATGCTTCGTTTTGAGCTTATATGGCTTCGGGAAGCCTCCTACATTGACACGGTGAAACAGTCATGGGAGGAGAATGCTGACCAACTATTGGAATAATAAATTCAGAGGTGTAGTCGAGCGCTCAAAATTTGGGAACGAAGGTGCTTTGGATCGATAAATTTTTAACCGAACTTGATCCAACTGTTTTGACCGAATTAATTTCAATTATTAACCAAACCAAAGTTAAAGAAACTGAAAACTTAATTAACCGACTGAATACAACCAAAATTTAAGATTAACCGACTTTAACAGAAATAAAAATTAATCAAAGTTATTAATCACTATTTAATCCAAATAAAAATTGAAATATTTTTTATTTCTAATTTTATTATCTACTTAATCAAATGACTTAGCTTTGAGAGTTAATTAATTTGATTAAATTAAGTTTTAAAGGATCATCAAAGTTTTAATTTACCATAATAATGACAAATGTATAGAAAGGAGGAGAAGAATAAATCATAATTAATTTAGTTGTCTTTGTCACCGGAAATTGACTTGCTTCACGTTAAAATGGAAATTTACTTGCTTGTACCAAACCTATTCATGAATCAAATTAATGGAACCATTCTAAACATTAAAAATAATATAATAGGAATCATTTTAAAAAATTTTAGTTTAATAAGTTCAATTTATGAGTGACTAATTTAAATAAATCTAATCCTTATCACTAACTAAGATATCATCTACAAAGATCATGTGATATAAGCATGCACCAGAAATACTAATTATCCAAATTCAATATTACATATTTTTAGAATTTTAAAGTCACAACGTTAGAATATTAAATGTTTTTATGCACACTTTTTCCTCTTTCCAGATTAAATCCTATTAAATGTTTTTTTTTTTTAAGGTTGCCATCAATCATTTTTATTGCCAATTTTAAGAACTCTTTTATATTAATTTTTTGACTTTTGTACCACAAAGTAATTTTGGTCTTATTAGTAATACTCATAAGATTGCGGTTTTACTAATGCTAATTTCTTTAAATTAGTTCAAAAATTGCTAATAAACTAAATTGATTCTTGCGATTGCGTGGCTAATAAATTATATTAAACGACTTTTATTTTATAGAGTTTTATCAATTTGTTTTTTTTATTTTCATTTGTTTGTTTGGAAATTTCTTTTACCTTTTCCATTTTGAAATACTTATTTGACCAAAATTAACTTTAATTGATATAAATTTGAAATTTTATTTCTATATTTCACAAAAAGAGACAACACAACTTAACCTCACTATTTTCTTGAAGAGATTCCATGCTTCAATGATTGCATTGCTGGTTAGAACATTCTAGAGAACTCTTTCTCTTCCATGTGTAACATTTTTGTTGCATCACTTGCAATTCTCATAGTTCATGGCAAACCTAAAAAATAATTAAAATAATAGTAATAATAATGCAAAAATGGAATTTCTATTTCCTACATGATAATGCCTGCACTAACATCTCTGGTTGTAATTAATGGCATGAATCTTATTTAAATACTTCAATTTATTAAATATTTAAAAATATAAAAATTAATATTATTAAAATTTTGAACTTTTCTTGTAAAATTTGGACCATTAAAAAGTTGTGGTGGGGGTGAATTTGTGTACGATAAAAAGCCAGCTATAAAGAGAAGAAATGACCTCTTGATGTGACAAAAGCTATGGTACCTATTAATTTCAAGGCAAAGTCCCTTCTTGTCAAGGGGGGGCTACCTAGATTACCTCATCTAACCCATTATCCTCCATCAAGATGAGTACAAGTGCAGCTTCTTAACGACCTGCCTCTCTAGCAAATGTAATCAAAGAACATAAATGTGCCCATACGATAATTTTTCTTAAAAATTATAATTTCACAATCCTATAGTTTGCCTAACGTGTCTCAAATAATGACATTAAGCATTAAAATATGTTTAATTAATTAATTTCTAACCATTAGCGAATCGGTCACATGTAGCTGTTTACATTTACAAAATGGAAATTGTTCGGTTTCCACAAAGCTAGCTGCACTAACAACGGTCAATAACTTGCCACTGAACCGTACAACAACTATCAGATAGCCTCAGTGGTTGAACATTCCAAAACTGACTATACACCACTTGGCTACCCTTCTTTGTTGCCACGTGGAATATTTGCATTTCATTCTTTTACCAGGCACTTTTTCAAGCGCATAAAATTCTGTTACTCGCTATTTTCGACAACAGTGGCTGTTGTTTCAGCAGTTTTTGTTATTTTAATAACAAATATCAGTTAACTGTTTGATATTTATGAACATATAATAAATAATAATATTAAATTTTTAATTAAATTTTAATTAATAGATAATATAATATTCACATAATTTTTATTCTAATAAAGTTTAACTTTATTCCAATATATATTCTTCAAATTTACTCAAAAAACGGAACGAACTTTCAAATACTCTCAAAACTCAATTTTGATGACTAACAATATTAATTATTTATTTAACAATTTAAAAAAGTGTTAGTAAAAATAACTATTAAATTTAAAAGGATAAAAAAAATACATTGAAACATTAACTTAGGACCATAGGAATAAACGAAAATTAGAAGAAATATCACACGCACATATATATATTATTTTTCAGTAATAAAGAATGTGAATTTATATATGTAGCCCAATTATATAAACTTCCTTATTGTTTCTAAAATAATCAGACAATTCCCTCATATATTAATTCATTACAAAATTATTTTATTTAAATTTATTATGTAAAATAATACAATTATTTAATGTAATAATTAATTTAATTAATGTCTTCCTTCAAATTGTATTATATTTCATGCAAAATTTATTTATTAATATTGTGCTTCGCATAATTGATAAACAAAAGGTTTTAAATTAATGGTTTAAGTGCCAAAAAAATGTTGATCGATAAATGTAAAACGTTAAACATTAAGAATTATAACGTTTTACGAAACGCTGTCTCAAATTCTAAATGTTATCGAACGTCATAATTAATTAAGACAGTGTTTTGATCCCCTGAAAATACTAAAAGCTACCCTAAACATTATTGCTAAACATAACTTTAATTTCAATTTTATTTTATATTTTTTAAATTTTTACAAATTGTTTTAATTCCATTAATTGATATCTTAGATTAATTATTTGTATCAATTGTAATATCTGTTGTGAAATCAAAACGTAGGAATAGAAATTATATTTTGGGTACTTTTCAATGATTATTATAAAACAATATCCATTTTATTGTTTTTCACTTGAGCTTTTTGACCTAAATGTTAGTGATAATTTAAAAAAATACCCATATAATTAATTTGAACTCAAAATAATAAAAACTTATGTGACACCTAATACCCCCACCTGGGATTGGCATATGTTATATCACAGGGGTTTGAATGAGGTTGCTACAATTGATTTCATCACCTTCAAAGATTAATCATAAGTAGCCTTGTCGTGAGGCATGGAGACCACTTAACACAATTTTGATCGGACTATGTCTGATCGATGTCTTTTTAAGATGCACCATCCAAGCACGATTCAAAAAATCCTTAAAGACACGTGTTAGATTCGTGTATTACCACGAGCAGCCTTCTGACTCAAGAAAGGTGGTGAATACTGAAGAGTCAATTTGTAGAATCACCCTACGTTATCCCGTATCCAATATATAATTTATTAATTATGGAGTAGAACACTGAACTTGCAACCTATTGGTGCAGCGTAGGAATACACATGTTTTGTGTACTTTTCATGTTCATTGCATCGGTAAACTACCGGTCATCAAAAACCAATAATTACATATACATACCATGTGCTAATCCACCATTATAGTGATTAATTAAACCTCTATTAGTTACCCCTAAATCACCAACCTGTACTTTTTCAAACACGTACCCTACTCCTAATACCTATTTGATGACTTATGGGTCTAGGGACCGAATCACATTTCCTAGTTAACAAGTAGAAGGGACAAGTGCCCCAACAAATTAGAAAAAAGATAAATAATTAAGAATAAATACTTAATTAAACGTCAATTAATATAGTTATAAGGACTTGTGATCAAGATGTCATTATCCAGATGAATAGGAATTAGTTTACGTGTCCAACACCCACTGTAAAAAGAGATTCAACAAATCATGCCCTCAACCTAACCCAATAATATATAAGGAATAAACTTGTTATCAAATTCAGTCTCATGCGGACCAAATAAATGAAAATAAAATTTTTTTAAAATTATTTTTATTTTATTTTTTAGCATATGAAATAGAGTATTTCTAAGTATATATTAAAAAAAAATAAAATAAAAAAATTTTTAAAAATTTTTATTTTTATTAATTTATTCTATGGACGGAGATCATAGATTCAATCTAGGCAAATATTTTTCTATACAGTGATTGTTAGGAATTTGACCAAGTCTTAACCTCCTTAGAGGGGGGCAATAGTTGCATCATACACAAAGGTGTAAGGTTGTGATCTTGGAAGAAAAAGTTAGCAAGCTTTTCAAGCCACCTTAAACAAAGAAATATATCTCTATCTTTATTACATAAGGGTTTATGGTGGTGCGTTTTGATTTGAGTTTATCTATGCATCATTATCATTAATTGGAAAAATTTTAAATTTAAATTGAAGAGTTAGGTTTTAATCACTCCGTTCTATTCTTTCCTATATACTGTTACATGTAAGAAAGTACTATCTTCTCAAATACTTATCACATTTGTGAATTTCACAAATAATAAATTATTTTTTTATTTCTAATTTTATATATGGCAGTAATTGCTTTAATTTTTTAATAATTTAAATAAATTAAATGATTTTCTTAAAAATATGAAATCTTAAATGTGATAAAGGGAGAACGATTATGTTTTATTAAGGATATAAATATAAAAGATCATAGAAACCTTCAAAGCTCAACCTTATATAGGAGTATTATGGAAACTTAATAGTTTCCTAAAAAAAGGGAAGAATCGAATAAGAAAAGAAATTGTTGATTTATAATTTAAGCTAATAGATACTAATTAGTAAATTAAAATTATAAAAAAATATAGTTCTTTGAATACCTAAAAAAAATAGGAGCTCAAAACTTTGTTTCAAATTATATGTTTTCTTTATAAGGATGGACTGTAATTTTTTAAGTTAAATTCTAATTTTCTTCTTTGTTCATTACAAGTCCAATTTTTTTTTTTGGTTGTTTTATATTTAAAAAATTTTATTTTTTTTGGGATATGCCATCTACTTTCATTTTTAATTTTTAGAACTATATTGTTAAATTAGATTTTTTTTATTTTAAAAATAAATTTGAAATATAGATATTTTAGATTTTAAAATATTTGTAAATGAATCATAAAGAATAAATATGATAACGAAAGGGCTTAAAATTAAGTGGGTACGAAAAATTAACATAAGTTAATTGTTTTTATGTAAAATATATTTAATCAATTACAAACTCATCCCGCATCAATGAGATATATATAACTACAAAAAATATATACATACATATATATATATATTACAATGTATATAGTATTTATTCTCGTGGTTAAATTTATTTCATTATCATGATTAATAACAAAGCTTCACATCAAAACTAAAACGCTTGTGAAAGGAAAATTTAATTTCTATTCTAGCAACTATTTTTAATTATGAGAATCATACCCTTGTATAGTTATAATCACGGTTCGGTTTAAATTTGAACCGAATGAAATTAGATTGAAATCGAAATCAAAAATAAAATTAGAATGGACTAATAAGTTGATTCATATTCTATATTTTAAAAATTTTGAATGGCTAAATCGGATGCCTACTTTACATAGGATTATTAAATATGGACGTTAAATACTAAATTGATTAGCATTAAGTTTGTGCATGGAACCTTCCATAGTGTTTAGGGTATCAAATGGAATAAAAATTAAAATGGGGGATTGATTAATAACAAAATAATGATTATAATTATTTTTTTTTTGGATTTAAGATAAGAAAATGGTTCAGTGGCACCATTTATATTGTCATTTTGTTGCTTAAGGAACAAACGTGATTCATGAAGGGGCATAACGTGCATTCAAATGAGCACTACTATTATATATTGTATATATGTCTCCACAAAGAAAGGATGTTTATATGTTAGTGCTTCATCTAAACCGTATCACAAAAATCAAGATATGTTTCAATGAACCGGGAAACTACAAGTCCCAATCAACCTTAACATTATTACCTAATAGCTTGGAAGATAGCAAAATGATTTTATTATGCATGGATATTGAAATATTTAATTTATTTTTCTAATTTTATGTTTTAATTATTTATTATAAATAAATAATTAAATTTGTTGACCATAAGTCTGCTTTGATTTGATTAAATTTGGATTGTGTTTCTAAAAAGAAAAAGAATTTTAAAGAGGTTATAAATCTAAAATGATTAAAAAAGAAATATAAAAATTGTTGAGAAGCCTTACTTTAAATGATGCTTCATCAAGATCAGCAAATACAAAGTGCATGGATTAATAAATTAATTCAATTCAAAAGCAAAGTGAGCAATTATGTATTGAGTTTGTCAGAATGATTAGAGTGAAGTGTTCTAATGATGAGAGAATTAAAAATCTCTTCAACCATTTAACATATTAATCAATTGTAATTAATGATTTTGAATCAACAATTAGGTGCTATGACTCTCCCCACTAGCTGGCTTCTGCCCATGCTGCTTTTAATACTCCATAATTAACTCTTAAACACAAACCTAATCCATTATTACCGAGTGGTCCAACATATGCTAATCATGTTTATGCTAGCTAATCAATTCTAACTATTTTAGCTTTCAATTAATGTTTCTCAATTGAATTGTACACTTGTGCAACACATGTGCTTCATCATTTTACACCTCTATTTACTTTTGAAAAATCTTAATTGGGCAAAAGAGCTCTAAGGTATGAGTGGTTCGATACACCAAACCAATCAAAAAATTATATTCTTTTAAATGTTTATTTTATCTTTTCTTTTCGCGTCAAAATATCTTCATTTGACAAAAAACTATTTATAATTTTTTTGGACTCATAGACCGGGTGTAATATAGATATAAATTTTTTTTTAAAATGCACCTTTAAATTTTTAAAAATTTACAATTTTATCCATTAAAATATTTTACTTTTTAAATTTGATCCCTCCTAACTTTTGGATAAATATATATACATATTATTACAACGGGGAAGAGCAAGGGTTTAAAAACCTATAGACAAAGACATATGAGAAATTCCATCAGTGTCATGCACTCATCCAAAAACAATAGCAGACGAAAATGTTCCGCAGATACCAATCTCCTGACGACAAAATATTTCCTTTCATCAGTTAAATGACTGAAAGATTACCACGTTCTACAAAATTACTAGTACTACCAACTGATTTTTCCAGTTTCAAACCTTCAGGGATTGCCCATAAGTCAGCACAACGAACAAAGGAATTTTTTTCTTTAAGAAAATTAAAAAGTAAATAGAAAATTTTACAGAAAAATATTTTGAGGAATCTTCCTTGGCTACACCATAACGAATGAAGCAACCTCTGTCCCATTTCCATATTTGTCTTCGTACATTGGCTAAGCAATGACGTTAATTTCTATTGTCCCCTTCGCATGCAGCACTTATGAACAGGACCACTTATTGGTAAGTAGCTAGATTATTGTTTTTAATTATAGTGACTAGTTATTATTTAATTTTTTTTTCTGTTAATATAGAAGCTCCCTCTAGTTGACTTCCACAATAATTGGAGGATTAGCGAATTATTAATTCCGACATTGATTCTAATTCTATATATATGTCTATGCCTCAATGCAGTTGCTCAACTAACTAATATTGATAATTAAAACATATTTAGTTTAAGTATTTTAAGCAGCAATTTTGTTTTATTAGGGTTAGATTATGAATACGTGATTGATGTAGTATCGCGAGTTTTTGATATTTAGACTTTATAAATTCTTTTATAATATTTACTTGTAAATTTATACATTTCGTGTTCCATATAAATGAAAATTTTACTTGAAACTTCATTCATTAATTTTATTTTTTTTTCTTGAGATTATTAGATTTCGTTATCATTTGCTTTGGATCCCTCTGGAACTGCTTCACCCTTTATCCTATAAGGATTCCTCTGTATATAAGTAATGGACAAATTCTGAATTATGTGGTTATGGATAGAAGAGACTTACTACAGCCTTTGAATTTTTTGGTCAGACTATGAAGATGGATCGTGACAAATATGAACTTAAATTTAGTTGATTTATATATTTTTTGGCTAAACGAATGAACCATTTATTTTGTTTACAAATGAATTTTTTTAAGCGAGATTTATTCGACAGTGAATTTTTTTTATTCATATGATAATTTTTTAAATGTAAAATTCATTTTTAAACTCAACTCAAATTTATATTCTTATTAGTTTAAAGTTCATTTGCACAATGTAACAAATTTAATAAGGCTAGGTTTAACATGTTCAACTCGTGGAATTGACATGCGAATTTCAAATTAACTTTCATTAATTTTTTCCAGGTAGGAATTATTGTTGGATTTGCAAATGAAATTATTTATTCACACTAAAAAAATAATTAATGAGATTTATTTGCAACTGCAATTAATAAGTTTGATGAAGCAAACATTCAATTTATCTTTTAGAAAATAATTTTTTTTATTTTAAAAAAGTTTTATTATTATTAATGATGCTCTAGAAAATAAGGATACAAATATTTCAATTTTATCATTCTAAATATTTAATTATAAATAATATATACACGAGATTATTTCCATTTACAACAACGATTGTGAAATAACCTATTAATTTATTTTTAAAAGAATTTTTATTTAAAATTTAATTGTAAATTTTCACCAATGAGAATTGACGAAAAATAATATTTTATGCCGCGAACCGAATCGAAAACTGAATTTAAATAGTCTAACTC
>CANUEX010077695.1:0-36919 GCA_948099535.1 Jatropha multifida | reverse complement strand
TAAGCTGTCTTATATAGGGATGACTATGTTTTGATTCTTTGTTCACATTATTCATTATATGAATAATAAGCAACGATTAATTGGACATAGTAGGAACTGTATGGAGATACTTGGTAATCAAGAGAGGATTCATCACCCTAGGTAAATTAGAAAAAATGTTTTAATTGTTCTCTATTAGTATTGATTAAGAAATCCTTGCGCAAGGTGGAATGAAATTAGCAAATGAGATTTGGAATTTCATTTAACTGATCAATGACTAAGGTTAAGAGAACTAACGTGATTTAGTAAAGCAGACACTCTCCATGCCTAATTACTAAATTGGAACATTAATGATGAAGAGATATTAATTACACTGATAAATCATGCACTAAAAGGTTAAGTCAAACCACTTTGACTTTTCAGATATTTGGATAATCTTGACATGTTGCTAGACAATGTACTTGACCTTCAAATATTAATTAGTTAATTTTTATTACCAACATATTTGGAACCTAGAAGATCACACACATAAAAATGGATATGAGAAAGTGAAAATGAAAAATCAAATCAAGTATGACTTGATTACAAATAAGTTTTGTGAAGTTAAGGATAAAATTGTAATTTATATTTGATTACAATTTTACCTAGATTATTAAGTATTGACTTAATGGATTTATGTCTAAAATTTATTAAGATAAATTTTAGATTAAATAAACCTAATATTTCAATTATGATTTATTTATTTAAATAGTTAAATAAATAAATATAATTAATTAAATTGAAAATCTTAATAATATATGTATTATAATTTATTTATTTATTTAAATTATTTAAATAAATAAATAGGCACATATATATTTAGTTATAATTTATTTATTTAAAAAATTTTAAATAAATAATTATAATTTATTTATTTATGACTTAGAATTTTCCTATATAAGGTTTAAGAAACAGTATAGACAATATTGAGTTGAACGTGAAAACAAGAGTTGTTGCTCATAGCCACAAAATAAAATAAAGAGCCTACGATAGCTAGCACCATCGTACGCTCTAATCTCTTAACCCTCTAAAAGTAGTTTTAGAGTTTTTCGATTATCCAGTTATGTGGATACTGCTAGAGGCCAGACATTTAGACGGTTTGTGGTTTGCGACAACTTAGCCCTATAGATCAAAGTTTCGAAGAATCTGCGAAAGATGTATTCTTCTAAACATATTTTATTTCCTTATTCATTTAAACGGATCCCTGTTGGTATAATTAATTATTTTAATTATATTATTCCGCTGCACATATTTGATATTGAATCCCAACATCCAAGAGATAGTTACATAATTATTATTAAGTTGCAACCTGAAGTTTACAAAGTTTATTATCAATAAGCAACTAGAAGTTTGCATGATTATTTGTGTAAATAATTTGAATAAGAATATAATTTCTAGACTATGATATTAAGACAATTTAAGCTTGAGAATGATGATGAATTTACACATTAGGCCTTTAATAACTATGACATGTGTTAATTAAAATAATTATAAGGCAACTCGTCGTTGCTTCTATTTATGCTCAAAATGATTTAGTATAATCATTTGTTAAATAATTGCAAAGATTATTATGAGAATGAAGAACCCTATTTTATAGAGGGACGTGCTACTAAATTTAATAGTACTTATTTGCATAAAACTAAATAAGTTATTATAAGTTCTCCTCTTTATAATTGGTTTTGGATTAGAAATATTACCCATCGAGGAATTTTAAATGTGCTATATATGTTCTAATTGTTCCACCACAATGCACTAAGATGAGTCCTCATGATTATTTGTGCAAATAATTTAATTAAGAATACAATTTCTAGACTATGATATTAAGACAATTTAAGCTTGAGAATGATGATGAATTTACACATTAGGCCTTTAATGACTATGATATGTGTTAATTGAAATAATTATAAGGCAACCCACTGTTGCTTTTATTTATGCTCAAAATGATTTAGTATAATTATTTGTTAAATGAATGCAAGGATTATTATGAGAATGAAGATCCCTATTTTTTAGAGGGACGTGCTACTAAATTTAATAGTACTTATTCGCATAAAGCCAAATAAGTTATTATAAGTTCTCCTCTTTACAATTGATTTTGGATCAGGAATACTACCCATCAATGAAATTTAAATGTGCGGTATATGTTCTAATTCCGTCACCACAATGCACTAAGAGGGGTCCTCAAAATAGGTTGAAAATATATGTCAGGTATAATTTATGATTAAATATTTAGAACTTTCAAATAAAAAACTTATTTATGCCAAATTTGCTAATTGTTATGGATCCGACATTAGGGGGAGAAAATAAGCAGCTAAAAGAATAAATTAGTTAGAAAATAATTATTGTTATTTTATCTTAATCCTCATACAAGGCAGTGTGAATTTAAAAGTTTAAAAGATAATTCATTTACAAGATTTTACAAATTAGTTGCCAGATATATTTATTAATCCAAAATGAGATAATTAAATCTCATATACTAATTGCAAATTGCTCCTATTATAATTAAAGTCATTGAAGGACAAACTGTCTATGTTAATGAATATACGACATGTCTGAAGTATGGTAGATTGGTTCTAAAGATAAAAGAAAATGAGCAAATATTTAAGATGGTCAAGTTCTAGAAAAATAAAATCTATAAGAGATGCTAGACATGACTAATAAGTTTCCCAAAGAAACTCAAATATCTGAAATGAATTAAAATTATGAGATCTCTATAAATTATGTCATGTCAGGATAAAATGGAATCGATTTAAAAAAATATCGACAATATTTTATAGCGATTGAAATTGTGAAAAATGATGAAGATCTTGAGTTTAGTCCATTGGAGAATGTAAACATAAAATTAATTGGCCAAAATAGAATGACATGTATGGCATTTAAATCTACTTGAAAGTAAATTTTGAAATTTTATGGGCATCAAGAGATGTCAAGCCAGTAGAATACAAATATGTATTTGTGCGTAATTGAAATGAGGTCATGAGATATAAAACAAATTTATTGCACATATTTTTTCACAAAAAAAACTAGAATTATGAGGATAAATATCCTTATATGGTGGATGCAATTATAATTTAATATTTGATTAGTCTGACAATTTATGAAAATTATAAATGCATCTAATGAATTAATGACTACCCATTTATATGGCAAATGTAGCCTTGCATGGAGCTGATGGTGGTTTTGTGGCTGCAATTTCTGGTTTGCTTGATGGTATTCTTCAACCTATAGTAGATGAAGTTTTATTTATTCATACAAACCTTGCTTGAATTCTTGAGAGGCCAGGATATCATAAAGTTATTCTTGAATTTAACTCTCTTCAGGTTTGAAGGACTTGCAATGAGCTAGGGAAAGTGTTGCTTGAGGATTGTTTTTCTTTCTTGGCCCAATTACCATATGTTAAGCTAGTTTAGATCAGAAGGCAAGAAAATGAAGTTACTCATCCCCTTGCTGGATCAGTTCCATTGCATGCTTGCTTTCAGTTTTTGGACATTAATTCCCCATGTATTGCTCTTATTGTTCGTCCTTCTTTGCATTAACAATATTAGCAACTCCTCGTATAAAAAAAAAATCATTATGTTGAAAAAAAAAAATATCATTGGTATTATTATATTAAAAATATTTTGAAAAATAAAAGCATTGAATACTCATATTGAATTTAATCCAAACATAAATATTTTATTTATCATGAGATTAAATAAAAAAGAAAAATCAATATATATATATGTGTGTGTATATATCTTCATGTTAATCATTCCCAATATTTTCTTCAGCAGTAGTTTTTTTCTTATTTTTTATTTTTTTGCAAGTTTCTGAGTTTTGATTGCTTTCTTTATTTATTTGTATATATGTGTGGTTTTTTATTTTGCAACTTCAATCCAGATAATGTTAATTCATTTTCTTTGGCTGAGTAATTATTTGATCTCTTTTTTCCTTCCTTTACATTTTAGATTTTTTTAATTATTTGTGCAATTTTTATGGTATTCTCTCTTTTTTTGTTCATCTTATAATTTTTCTTCTTTTATTTTGTAGATATGAAATATACCATGTTGATGAAGATGAAAAAACTAACTATTAATGCATTTGTATATTTGTTTTAATTTATTATATTTTTTGATAGCTAGTAAAAAACTGTAAAGTTTTTTATTCATTGCTTCATATTCATATATATATAATTCTATAATTTGTTAAGTCACTAAATTGCTTTATCATCATCATCATCATTTTGCCAAGATAAAAGTACGGACGAAGAACATTGAAGCTCTAAAATGCTCCTTATAAACTTTCAATTTAATTGGTAACAATAAAGATAATTTAATCATTTGTTAATTAGAAATTTTTAATTTTATTGATATTTTTATTCCTATTTGAATTTAAATTCTATTATAAAGTTTAATCTATTCCTGCTCTAATAATGATTTTAATTTATTATTTTTATTATATTAATGTTAATTAGAAATTTGTTCTAGCGTATCATTATATATATGTTTAGATTTAATTGCTTTTGACTATCAAGTTTTAATTATTTTTTGCTATTAAGAATTTATTTTTTCTGACTATCAGGAATTATTACTTCAAACTTTTACTAATCTAAAATTATTAAGTTTGCGATCATATTTTCTTCTTGTAGGAAGTATTAATTCTTTCTTTTTACAAATTAATAGAATATTTTTTTATTTATATTTTTTATAATTTAGTAATCTCTTCATCTTTTTTGTTTGTGTTTAGAGTTATAAATTTATAGATTTATAGATTCATTATAAACTGAATAAAGGTTTCTACTTATGGATTAATAATGAAACTTTTCGATTTCTCAATTATAGACTTGGCAAAGGGTTCTACATACGGATTAGCAACAAAATTTTTTCTGTTTCTAACATTATATCCTAAATTGTTTTATTAATTAACATTATTCTTCTGTTATTAACAGTTAACAAAAGGATTACAAATGGATTAACAATGAAGTTTTTATCTGTTGCTAAATTTATAATTAAAATTGATGGTTTGTTTTGCGAATTTAAAATTCACTGCATATTTCTTCTGCGCCGCACTTTTTAGTATGCATGTTCTTTCTTTTATCTTTTCTTCCTCCCTTTTATTTTATATTTTATTAATAAAATTTTAAATTTTATTTATATTATAAGATTACTATTTGTAATGGTAATATATTTTATTTTTTATTTGTAAGTATGTCGATGGAACCATGAAAGTTTCTATATTCAAATTATAATATAATAAATCATACTTTTTTTTAGTATAAGATAAAGGAGATTCGAATTTGAATTTATTGTCAAGTCGTGTATGCATTTATCACTAAGTTATACCTTGGTGTGCATAAATCATAAATTTTTTGCTTGTATAAAAATTCTAAATTTTATTTGTATTTTATTGGTTGATTAACAATATCATTAATGATAATTTAATCACATTCTAATTAGGGAACATTGAGTAAAATGCCAATGTTAAGTTATAAATTGATAAAAATCTTTAATTTTATTGATAAAAAATAAATGTAGTTTAATTTTGATTGGTTATATTAATTTTCTATTCGAATGTAAATTTTATTAGAAAGTTTAAACCAATTCTAAATAGGAAATTGTTCAGTACCTAAAAAATAAAATAAAATTAAAAATTATAATTATAGTTGTCGATATGATTAAAAATATATACATATAAAGCCTATTATATATAATTCAAAATTATTAATTTTATCCTATGAAAAAAGAATGCAAATATCAATTCTTTTTTTTATGGAGGGGATCATCAAATCTTTCAATATCATATTTAATCCCATTCTAATAATGATATCTATTTATTATTTTTATTATATTAATATTATAATATAATTCTATTGTAATTAGGAAATTGTCCTATCATATCAATATATATATGTTTAGTTTTAATTACTTTTGACTATTAAAAATTTATTGCTTTTGACTATCAAGAATTATTACAATAAGTTTTTGCTAATTTGAAATTATTGAGTTTGCAATCATATCTTTTTCTTGGAGTAAGTATAATTTTATTGTATAAATTGATACTATAATCTCTACATTTAGTATTGCATATATTCTTAATCATGTATTGACTTTATGTTTGAATTCTCTCTATTTCAAATTAATAAAATAAATTTTATTTATATTTCTTATAGAAAGTTATTATCTTAAATTAAATATGTTATTTTAAACTAGAATGATTTGGAAGGGAAGGAAAATTATTCAAAATATTAGATATTACTATATGCATAAAATAAAAACTAACGCGTTGATTGTATTGGGTTAAAACTTCACTGCAGTTCTGGTCTATTAAATTAGTAAGTATAAATTATATCTATATATATTGTTAATTAATTTAATTAACAGGAATATAAATTAGTAATTATATTTTATCCCTTACTTACAGAAATTTCAAGAATTATAAAAAAATTAGAAGAGTAAATAATAGTTAGATTTCTTTTTTACATTAAATTTCAATTTTAAATTTAATTTAAATTATTTTGTCAATTTAAAATATTATTATATTTTAAGCATATTATAAATAAAAAATTAATAAAAAATAAATAATAAGTAAAATTAATAAATGCAAATATATGCAACGCACATTTAAAAAAGTTAGTATATATATAGAGACAAAAGTAAACATTTACACCCACTTGTAGTGAAAATAATATTTTTATTATTTAAATTTTATTATCATTTATATCAAATAATTATATTTTAAAAATTAATTTTCATTTGCAACAATAATTTATATGTATATTTTAATTTTAAATTTTTATTTTTTTATTTGATCATTTAAAATAAATTGTCTTTTTAAAAATTATTATTTATTTAAAATAATTAACTATATTTATATTTGAATATTTATTAGCTTTTCTTTTAGATTGAATTGTTTAATTTTTTGTGTTCTTTATTCATAATAATTATCTACTTTTACATCTATATATCTTTATTTAAAAATGAAATTTTTTTGCATGTCTTTTAAATTCGTAATTCTATATCCTTACTATTTAGGGCTTTTATATTATATGTATTTATTGCTCTATTTTAATTTATAATTACACACACAGGTAAATAGATAAAATTAAAACCTACGTTTACTTTGAAAATATGAAGAAATTAATTTCTTTTTTCAATTGGATACTATAGTTTTAAGGTATATGAGTTTTTAATTTCAAAATATTTTCCCTATCTAGAAGATGAGGCCAGCCACAAATCAATAAAATTAGGTTATTTTCACTTTATGAAAACTTATCTTAAATTTTTTTTTGAGAACTGAATTTATTTTAAATTTATATCTTAAAATTATCTCAACTTTTATTTTTGTAACACTAAAACTCCTATCAAATTTCATCGATCAAAAAATTCACCGAATAAGTGAGGTGACACGCTGGAGTGGGAAAAAAAAATAATAATCAATGTCATGTCATCAATTTTCATTCAAAAATTAATTCTCTCTTTGTCCTATTTTATTTTCTTATTATTTTCTTCTTGGATGTTTCAAAATTTTGCTAACAAAATTTATAAAAATCAAGCCAAGTATGAGTAGCAAGATACATTAGTGCCCTTATTGCACTGAGATATGATACTCCAGGACCAAGAGTTCTTCATAATTTTCTCAAAGTGAAAAATAGTCATCTTCTCATCAAGTGACCCCACTATTATCCACATAAATCATTTAAATAACTTATTCATATATGTAGATTCAAAGGGAAAATCTCATTTTTGAAATGTTGGATCTTCAAGTTGAGACAAAACTTTATATTTTCAATGTCTTTCATCTTAATCTCTTGCCTTAAGGGATTTATGATATTTGAAAGCTCTTCAGGATTTTCAATAATATTCATAAATCAAATAATGACAAATTCATATTAAATATTTTTATAAAAATTCATGAACATATATCAATATTATTAAAATATCCTTTGAATAGATATTTCTTAATCAAGAGATCACCTTACTCATGATAGTATATAAAGTAAACATCAAAAGTATACTTTCAACAATAAAATCTATAATATATATAAAAGTACGAATGGGGAGGGGGGAACATTTGGTCTCCAAAATGCCTCTACGTATTTTAATTGATAAAAAATATTATTAAGGATAATTTAGTCTTAATAGCTAAATTGGGATCGCATTGTGTTTATTTTTCTATTTTAATTATTATTATTATAATTTTAATCTAATCATATTCTAATTAAAAATTTATTCTTTAATATGATTCTAATTATCTATCTATAATATATATAAAAGTACGAATGGAGGGAGCATTTGATCCCCAAAACGCCCCTATGTATTCTAATTAATAAAAAATATTATTAAGGACAATTTAGTCTTAATAGCTAAGTTGGAACCACATTGTGTTTATTTTTCTATTCTAATTATTATTATAATTTTAATCTAATCCTATTCTAATTAGGAATTTATTCTTTAATATGATTCTAATTAGGAATTTGTTCAATCATACCGCTATATATAAATGTTTAGTTTTGATTATTTTTCGCTATCAATAATTTGTTGCTTTTGCTATTTTGAATTAAAATTATTAAGTTTGCGATCATGTTTGCTTCTTGTGATAAGTATTAACTCTCTCTATTTATAAATTAATAAAATAGTTGTTATTTATATTTATTACAATTTAGTATCCTTATATCTCTTTATTTATTTTTAAAGTTATAAATTAGAAAGTACACACAAAATATTTTTCTTCTCGCCTTATAAGACCAAGATGGACCTGAGTTCTCCTATCTGCTGACTCGAGCTCTAAGAGATACTTGGACTTCTTGATGCACTGCATTATAATATAATAAATCATAAGCAAAACAATTATACCAGCGGTCATGCACAAAAATCACACAATACCTAATCCAGTCACATAATACCTAATCCTTCAATAAAATATTCTCAACATTGCTTCTAACAGAAGTTGGAGAAATTAAAACTTACTATGAAATTGAATTTTGTAATCCTTATTATTATATTTTTCGTATTATTATTTTTACAGCATATGATTAAATATCTTTTTTAGCTATCGTTACGATGTTACACTTGTGGTGATATTGAAGAAATTCAAACTGTTAACAAGTAAGAATGATATTTATTTCAAATATTTTATACAATATTAGTGATTGGTTGTTGTAATATTTTTAATTTGACATATAATGTCCATGAATAGTTTTGTAATGTCTTTTAATTTATTTTATAGGTATAATGTCAATTTCAGTATAGTTGATACATATAATAAACCTTTGAAATAAACAAAAAAAATGAAAAATTATATAACGAGTAAAAATAACAGGTATCTACGTGCAACGCACGTTCTAAAAAACTAGTATTATAAAAAGAATATAATCATAAAATAATATAATATTTTCTTAGCAATAAACATCATTAAGGCAATTATACCAAATGTATTGAGATTTCTTTAATCCATATAAAAATCTTGAATATATTCCTTGGGGTCTCAATTTGCTTGCTTCAAGCATTTTTTTTAGTATTCTATGGATATCATCATCTAATAATCTATATAGAGTTCTATAATAATAGTTGAATAAATTTCTCGAGAATTTAACTTTATATTTCAAGCAACTAGAATCCTTCAGGGATTTTTAGATAGATATCTACATCAAGTTACGCAGCAGCAATAGGTCCCATGTGAAGCAAGCCATCAATTTATTTCATTTAGGCAACTTGTTAGGAATAAAGTAAGCCCACAACACCTGTAAGGCTATAACAAAAGAATAAGGCGAGACTTGAGCCTGGTTTCCAAGGAAATTTTTCCTAGCAAACAATATACTTAAGCAAGAATCATGAGATCTCAAAATCATCTTTGCTCCAATGAGAAGGGTAAGTAGAAGCCAAGAATAAAAAGTTATCCTAACACATACTTGCAACATTAAAACCATGGAAACGCCAGACCATCTGGGCATGAGAACAATCAATTAGAGGATGCAATGTAGTCTCATGCTCATTAGAAAAATCACAATTAACATTTAAATGAACACCCTGACCTAATATCGCGACAACACCTCCATTGTGATGGAATTTTGATGTGATATTCGACTTCCCTAGAAATTTCCAAAACATAGTGTTAGGAGCAATTGATAAAATGGGTTGAACAATCAATAAAACGGGATGAACAATAGATTGGTTTGGGCAATCAATAAAATGAGATGAGTAATTGATTGTCTGAGCAATTAATAGAATGATACGAGCAATAGATTGGTATGAGCAATTAACAGAATGTGCCTAGAATGGAATGAGCGTTACTCAAATCAGTTGAATAGAGGTAATGCTCGGTCAAAGAGTTATTAAGATTCATTTAATCATATAATTAATGTCCAAGATTCTCTCTCAACATTTATTACCGAAATTCTTGCTAGGCATTTACATCTTCAGTTATAATAGGAGGTACATTATAAATATTTTTGTCACATCCCATTAGAGAACATTACATCTCATAATAATTCTTGTGCATTCATATTTTACTTTTATCAAATTGGTGCAGTGAGCATCGAACACACCTCATTTTTGGTATTCAGTTTTTAACAATTCTCTACTAGCAATTATCTCCAAAAAGAAAAAAAAAATGAGATCCAATGAATCCCAAAATCTGCCTTATAAAGCTCAAAATGTTGGAATGGAGTCTCATCCAAATCCAGCTTCAAATATTATAACCCATCCACATGGTCATACTCATGGTGACATCCTGTATGCTCTTAATCCTCCACCCATGACTGATTCGCAGGTTGCGAAAGCCTTAACAGAGGCTTATAACAACTTTGCATCACTTTTGGCAGAGGCTTATACACTGTCATCCTTCGCCTCAACCTTACGAACAATGTAACTATTCATTAAGAAATGGAAAGCAAGTTGTTAGAGAAGAAGAGGAAGAGCGAGTATATATGGCAGAAGAAACTGATTCATCTTGAAAGATAGAAACAACATATAATAAGAATACTAAAAATGTTCCAAAAGGGTCGAGCAAAGAAAACTCCTAAGAAAGAATCAAAGAGGAGAGCAAAGAAAACTCCCGAGCAAGAATCAAAGGGGGCAAGGAAAGAGAACTCCTGAGCAAGAATAAAAGGGGCGAGTAAAGAAAACTTTCAAGCAAAAATATAGAGATTCTTAAAGAATATAGAGTTGCGGGAGATAATAGTGATTATGGATTTAGGAATGATTCCCTATTATCACAAGAAATACTAGAAGTATCTTTCCTTTCGAAGTTTAAGATGCCAACATTTCAAACATATGATGGCACAATAGATCCTAGAAGTCAGCTATCTAAGTTTAAGACAATAATGCACATTCAGACAACCATATATGCTTTATTATGTTGAGCAGTTCAACCACTTTGAAGGAACCAATATAAGAGTGGTACTAAATGCTCAAAACATGATTAATTGCATCTTTTACTCAACTAGCTTTTGCCTTCAAAACTTGGTTTGCCACATGTATCTTGAACAAAAAGATCTCATCAGACTTGATTGATTTAAAAAGGGATAAGAGAGAATTACTCAAGGAGAACCTTAATAATTACAAAAATTGTCTATGCAAATTGAGGACTTTAATGCAGAAGTGGCCAATAGCATCATGTCAAAAAATTGTAAGTATGAAAAATTGTTTGATTTCATTAATATTGATCCTCTACTTTCTTTTACAGAATTAATGTTCCGATCAAATAATTATGCTCAGTAAAATGAGGCTTGAAAAATCCAGCAAGCATAAACCAAAGTTCCACATGAATAAAAGAAGTAGGATTCAATAAGAAGATGATCACCTCTAAGATTCAGTACAATGCACTTTGCTGGGCAAATTACACATCTAGAACACCATATTCTTGAGCAAGAAATGTCAAAGAAAAATGAAGAAAGACGTCACTATTACAATTGATCATCCAAATTATACTAACTTGCTCATCCAAATTGCAACTATCTTTTCAAAAAAATAAGGAAAATAAAAGTACAGAGCAAAATGGTAGAAGTTCTAAAATTAGCGTGGGCAACATTTAAAATCATAAGCCTAAGTAAGCTCAAGATAAAACTGAATTAGAGAACTCAAAATCAAAGGCCTTGAGAAAAAGAAATATGAAATTTCATTACAGTCTTTACATTTACTTGCTTGATACAACTATTAATATTTTCCTTTATTTTTATATCAACTTATTAGGATCCATAGGGTTTTTCTTTTCTCTTGTTACCTGAAAAAATAAGGAGGTAGGGGTAAGGTGCCAAACTCAATATAGATAACTCTCTCACCCCATATTGTCCTGCATCAATACAAATGGTAATCATGTTATACAATCAGTAGCCCTCCGACTATGAATGAACAAGCAAGCATGAATCCACACTTATCAAACAAGCCACAACAATTCAGATAATCAAACAGTAGATATTAGTCTGTGGAATTATCCATCATAAAAAATGATCATGCTCACTCCCAAAGCATGCTTTAAAATAATTTTCTGATAAATATTCTATGATCCTTGTGTCAAGTGCACTCAGGGAGCCCATTCCCATTCGGGCTTGACAGACCTCGTTCGTCTAATTCTCCTTTCATTCCTTTTCTTTTCCCTATTGTCACTTATCATTATTTTTCTTTTCTCATTGATTCACATCAAATCATAGAGTGCACAGGCCCACCGTCGACATTTTTACCATGCTTGTGCTCCCACCTTAAGGTGACCCACATCATTCAAACTCCACAACACGTCACAAGCAAATCATATCCAATCGCAAAAACTTCACATCATATACATAATGTAAATATTCAACATCCCACACACATATATATATATTTCAATATATTTATAAAAACAAGTGTTAGAATTAGCGCGATGCGCGGAGCAATATTAAATGATGAAATAATATTTTATAATATCTTTCAAAAATAGTAAAATTATATAATAAAATGATAAATTATATCTCATTGACATATACTAAAAAGTTGCAATGTTAAGATATGTCTTACTATTCTGCGAACCCTTTCATAAGGTATTCAACTGCAAAAACCATGCATGATATGATCTACATAGAAAAATGCATTCACATAATTAACATATTTTTCAATAGTGATAATAATTTAGAGAATTTAATTTATTATATTAGAATAAGAAATTAAGTATTTTTTTGTTTTTTATTTATGTTTACTATAAATGATTCACTTATTTATTTGAAATAATGATGTATTACTTAGTTTAGTATGTCTTAAGCATCCGAATGACTTAATTTTTAAAAAAATTATCATATCATGTATGTTTTTGTATCTCGTTTATCGTGTCCACACAACCTAACTTTTGGTATTTAAGATTACTCCATACATTAAGTTAATTAACTAAGGTTTATTTTTTTATTATCAATAAAATATAAAATATTTTTTTCAAATTTATTTTTGAGTCATTGAAGTAAGAAATTAAATTTTTTATTTTATTTTATGTTTATAATTTATTATAAATGATTCTTTATTTATTTGAAGTACTAACGTATTACTTATTTAGTGTAATGTGTTCTAATCGTGTGAATGTTTTACCTTTTTTAAAAGTGGTTGTATCTCGTATATTCTTATATCTCGTGCTCCGTATCTGTGCAACCTAGCTAGCTTTTAGTATATGAGACTACTCCATACAACAAGCTAATCAACTAAGATTTTTTTTATTATCAATAAAAAAATGAAGTGTTTTTTTCTTAAATTTATTTTTTATCGTTGAAATAAGAAATTAAGTATTTTTTTATATTCATGATTTATTTATTTCAAATATTAATATATTACTTATTTAGTGTAATGTGTTCTAAGCGTTTTGATGTCCTACTTTTTAAAAAATTATTATATATAGTATATTTCTATAACTCATATCCCGTTTTCATATGCAAAAGCAAAAACCATGCATGATATGACCTACATCAAAGAATGCATAAACATTGTTAATATATTTTTCAATAGTGATAATAATTTTGAGAATTTAACTAATTATATTGAAATAAGAAATTAAGTTTTTTTTTATTTTATGTTTATGATTTATGATAAATGATTTTTTATTTATTTGAAGTAATAATGTATTACTTATTTAGTTTAGCATGCTATAAGCCTGTGAATGTATTACTTCTTTTTTTAAAATTATCGCATCATGTACATTTTTGTATCTCGTGTACCGTGTACGCATAATTTGACTCTTGGCATTGGAGACTAGCCCATACACTAAACTAATCAACTAAGGCTTTTTTATTACCAATAAAAAGTAAAATGTTTTTCTTTAACTTGTTTTTGAGTCATTGAAATAAGAAATTAAATTTATTTATTTATTTATTTATTTATAATTTATTATAAATGATTGTTTATTTATTTAAAATACTAATATATTACTTATTTAGTATAGTGTATTCTAAGTGTGTAAATATTCTACCTTTTCTGAAAATGGTTAAATCTCGTATCTGGTATTCTATGTTTGTGCAACCTAGCTCCTAGTATATGAGACTATTCCATACACCAAGCTAATCAACTAAGATTTTTTCTTATTACTAATAAAAAATGAAGTGTTTTTTTTCTTAAATTTATTTTTGTTTCATTGAAATAAGAAATTAAGTATTTTTTATATTCATGATTTATTATAAATGCTTGTTTATTTATTTGAAATATTAATGTATTACTTATCTAGTGTAGCGTGTAAATGTCTTACTTTTTAAAAAATTATTGTATATTGTATGTTTCCGTATTTTGTGTGCCATTTTCATATGCAGTAGCAAAAGCCATGCATGATATAACCTATATCTAAAAATGCATACACATTATTAATGTATTTTTTAATAGTGATAATTTTGAGAATTTAACTAATTATATTGAAATAAAAAATTAAGTATTTTTTATTTTTTATTTATGATTTATTATAAATGGTTATTTATTTATTTGAAATAATAATGTATTACTTATTTAGTTTAGTATGTCATAAGTGTGTAAATGTCCTTTTTTTTTTGAAATTAGCGTATCATATAAGTTTTTGTATCTCGTATAGCATGTCCATGCAACCTAACTCTTAGTATATGAGACTACTATATATACTAAGCTACTCAACCAAGTTTTTTTCTTTACCAATAAAAATGAAGTATTTTTTAATTTGTTTTTGTGTCATGGAAATAGCAAATAAAATATTTTTTTATTTTATATTTATGATTTATTATAAATGATTATTTATTTATTTAAAATATTAATGTATTACTTATTTAGTATACTATGTTCCTTTTCTTAAAAATTATCATACGTTCTTTTATCTTGTGTTTCGTTTTTGTAACCTAACTTTTGTTATATGAGGCTACTCTATATATCTAGCTAATCAACTAAGTTTTTTTTATTACTAATAAAAATAAATTTTTTTAATTTTTGTTTGTGTCATTGAAATAAGAAGTTATTTATTTATTTATTTTATATTTATAATTTATTATAATGATTGTTTATTTATTTAAAATATTAATGTATTACTTATTTAGTGTACTGTGTTGTAAGTGCTTAGATGTTCTACCTTTTTAAAAAAAATTTGTATCTTGTAGGTTTCTGTATTTCGTGTTCCGTGTTCTTAGAACCAAACTCCTGGTATATATGACTACTCCATAAACCAAATTAATCAACCACGATTTTTTTTTATTACCAATAAAAATGAAGTGATTTTTTTAAATTTGTTTTTGTGTCATTATAATAACAAATAAAGGTTTTTTATTTTGTGTTTATAATTTGTTATAAATGATTATTTATTTATTTGAAATATTAATGTATTACTTATTTAGTGTAATGTGTTTTAAGCGTGTGCATGTCCTACTTTTTACAAATTGTCCTATCTTGCATATTCCAATTTATATTTTTAAAATTTTTCATATATAATTAATTTAATAATAATATATTATTTTTTCATACTTTTTAAGGGTGCGGAGTACTTATTAATTATTTTTTAAGAAGAAATTAATTTATATTAATATATCATGTATGCGTGCTTCATGTAAACATCGTATTACTGATATATGTATGAATGCAAAATGTACGAGTGATGCAGATTATTTAACTCTACTCACGATTCTTTATCGTCCTTTGAAGACTATTTTTATTACTGCTTCCTTTCAGCTTTTGTCTTATCATTCTGAAACTTTATATGCCTTTAGAAAGAAATTTTATGTAAAAATTCTAATTGGAGAAATTTAATTCTCATTCACTTATTAACCTTGGCTAATATAACCGCTTGTTTTAACTTATTAAATTGTATATTTATTATTCCTTTATTTATTTACTCTAATTTAATGTTTTAGAATAATAATAATAATAATAATAATAATAATAATAATAATAATAATTTGTCATTAGAAGTGCGTGCATAAGGGCTTGACATGAACGATTTTGTTCCGATGGAGAAGGTGTCACCGCCTTCACTAGCGTCAGACCGAGCTACTAAAAAGAGCATCGTTCTGAGTCTATAGAAGCGGTTTGTAACGAGGTTTCTTTTCAAGACAAGATTTTGGAACGTGAGAATATGGGAAACGACATGGATATTATGGAGGATGATATTGTTATTGCTGATGGTGATCTTATCGTCAATTCGAAGGGTGAGTTTCCAGAGTTTACTGTTTCCCAGTAGTTATCAGAAAGGCTGTCGTTGTGCTGGCATTGGACGGTTGTGTTTCGCTTATTGGGACGCTACATAGGTTACAAAGCTTTTTGTTCTCGTATAGAATCGCTTTGGAAAATATCTCAGGCACAAGTATGGGAGTTGGGCAATGGCTACTTTATAGTGAAGTTCTCCAACGAAGATGATTATCAACATGTTTTCTTAGACGGTCCTTGGATAGTCCTGGGTAGCTACCTTATGGCTGAACCCTGGCATTCTAATTTTGATATTTTGGACACTTCAGTTCGTGCCATCACAGTTTGGGCAAGACTCCCAGGGTTATCGCTCCATCTCTATCACAAGGCGGTTCTGCGTGCTATTAGTGCCACTATTGGAAGGGTGGTTAAAATAGATTATGATACAAACGATCTAACCAGAGGAAAATATTCCAGAATAGTAGTGTCAGGTAATCCGCAAGCTCCGGTTGTTGCCCAATTTCGATTGAATGGTAAAATCTAAAAAGTCAAGTGCGAATGTTTGGCGGAGCTTTGCTATGATTATGGTCGAGTTGGTCACCATGATTCTTATTTCCCTTTCAAAGAGGAAAAGTTTGATGAAGTTCCAAAGTAGTCGACTAACATTGACAAGAATGTTTTGGAACAAGCTCAACCTAAGTATGGCCCATGGATGGTGGTTGCTAGGAAGGGGAGAAAGCCGATGTCTCACTGTGATGAGGGTCCCCTCAATGTCAAGGGCACCTGCTTCTCTATGCTGGAGATTGAGAAAAACAATAATCCCTTGTCACAGTTTCAGGTTAATGGGAATTCTTCAGTTGGCGAGAAGAATCAGCCTGTGCATGCCTCGTCAACTTTGCATGGAAATAAAAGAGATAGCACTGCCAGGAATCAAAAGAGGAAGGCTCTTATGGCCTGCACAGAGTCCCAGCCAGATGTTCAATGACGTAAGGAGCAGGGTTTTGAGACACAAGGTGATTTCTTTGCATACAAAAATTCAGTGTCGACTTAGAGAGGGGTGGAACAGCAAATTTTGGATCAGGCTCGCCATTCTGTCATTGATGTTGAGGACCTGTCTACTGAGAGTTTCCATTTTCATTCCCAGGTGGCAGTATCTGATCCCATCATCCAAGTTGACGATGTTTTGGATGTTGATTCAAAAAAAGCAAGTCACCACCAACCTCCTGATATATCCTCTATGGAAATTACCCGTTTTGAAACTCTCAATCAGCACATTGGCCCAAATATAATGGACTAAACAAATGGGGGCTGTGATGGTGATCTCTCATTGGACGAGGAAGATGGACGGGACCCGTATCTTAGGGACTGATTGGTTCTTCCAACCTTTGCTTTTTGTGATGTTTATGATTTGGAACTGTCAAGGTGCATGTAGCACCTTATTTTCTCGATCTTTGAAGCTGTTATTGGAGGTTCATAAGCCTTCAATTCTTGTCCTTTCTGAGACCCGTATCAGTGAGAGGACAACAGATTCTTTTATTAAGTGTTTAGGCTTTCCTTTTTCTCACCAAGTGGAGGATTTGGGTTTTTTAGTTGGGATATGGATTATGTGGAGGGATTTGTGCTCCATTCAGATTCTCCATAGCCATAAACAATTCATTCACTGCTGGGTTTTTATGTCTAGAAGATTTTGATGAATTTTACGGCTATTTATGCTAGCCCTATGGAGAGTCATCATGCTGGTTTATAGCTTATGCAGCAGCAGCTTAACTGGGATCCGCTTGGCCCTTGGCTGTTAGCTAGTGACTTCAATACCATCCTTTCTTCCTCGGACGGGCAAGGTGGTTCCAGCAGGAGATCTGGCATTAATCGAAATTTTGTGTCTTGGTTTGATTCCTCTTCTTTAATGGATTCAGGCTTCAAGGGACTACAGTTTACTTGGAAACAAGGTAATTTATTGGAGAGACTGGATCGGGCCTTCTACAATGCAGCATGGCATGTCAAATTTCCAGAAGCTTGTGTTTTTCATTTGCCTCGTGTACAATCTGATCCCACACCGCTTTTTCTTAAATTACACAACTATGTTCCTATAAACAATGCAGCTCGGCCTTTTAGATTTCAGGCAGCTTGGCTTTCTCACGAAAGTTTTAGTTTTGTCATGGGAAGTTCTTGGAATAAGCATGGGTCGATTTTAAGCAATTTGGTCCATTATGCTAAAGAATTGCAAAATTGGAATATTGCTGTTTTTGATAATGTTTTTGTCAGAAAAAAATCTCTTAGCTAGAATCGCAGGCGTTCATATAGAGCTTTAGAATTTCAACCTTCTAGTCGTCTTCAGTTGTTGGAATTTTCCCTTTTTCATTAAGAACTTGAGAAGGTTCTGCACCAAGAAGAACTTATCTAGTTTCAAAATCTCATGCCGAATGGATTAAATGTGGGGATAGAAATACTAGTTATTTTGATTTGAAGACTCTCAAAAGACGGAAAGCTAATCGGATAGAGATGCGTAAATTTGACGATGGCAATTGGGTTTCGGATCAGGCTACTTTAACAAATATGGCTATTATTTTCTTCTCGTCGCTCTATCAGGAAGAAGTTACTGTATCTCCGAGTTTTCATATCCAAGGTATGTTCCTTTTTATTTTTGTCTTTGCTTTTGATCCGCCATTGCTTCCTCTTATGGATGATGAGATTAAGCAAGCTTTAATCTCCATGAAGGCAAAGAAAGCGCATGGTCTTGATAGCTTTCACGTGGGTTTTCTCAAAAATTTTGGAATTTAGTGGGCCTTTCCATTTGTAGTGAGGTTCACAAGGTGTTTTATGGCATCTTGCTCCCCCTCTCAGCTTAATCGTACCGCTTTGGTCCTCATCCGGAAAGTGGAAAGTCCTCTCATTTCTCATTTTCAGCCTATAAGCCTTTGCTCAGTGGTGTATAAACTGGTTACTAAGGTGGTACTTAATCGGATTAGAAATATTATGCTTAAGGTGATTGGTCCTGCCCAAACAAGCTTTATTCCTAGTAGAAAACTAATAGACAACATAGTTATAGCTCAAGAGGTCATTTATACCATGAGAAGGAAAATTGGTAAGCAGGGATTTATGGCCATTAAGATTGACTGGAGAAAGCCTATGATCGTACTCGTTGGGAGTTTTTACATGATTCGTTTTGAGATGTAGGATTTTTCGATTCTTTGAGTAACATTATCATGGGTTGTGTTTCTTCCTCTTCTATGCAGCTTTAATGGAATGGAGAGCTTACAGAGTCTTTCGCGCCCTATCGGAGTCCTAGGCAAGTTGACCCTTTATCGCCTTACCTTTTTGTGATTTGTATGTGTAGACGTAAAATTTGTTCTTGAAATTAAGAAGCAAACAATTACAAAATACAAATTGTATTTGTGATGTAGTGAATATAATCTCTAGTGAAATTTTTAATTACAATGAATGTTATCCTCTGATTCTTCTCTTTGTCGAGAGCGCGATTCAAGGGTTGAGGGACTTGATCTTGAACATGATTCAACAGCCGAAAGACTTGATGTTGAATTGATGCAGAACGTGTGTTTGACAATTCAAAGGGTTGAGGGACTTGATCTTGAACACTATTCAACAACCGAAAGACTTGATGTTGAATTGATGCAGAACGTGTGTTTGACAATTCAAAGGGCCGTGAAGACTTGATCTTGAATTGACGTAGAACTTTGATCTTTGGACTTGAGAGAGAACTTTTCAGTCTTAAGTTCGACAGAGTTTCGAGACTTCTTTTCTGTCTTTTTCTCTACCAGTCTTGTGCGTGTATATATGTGTCCGTCTCCATATATGAAGAGAGGCCTCCTATTTATAGAGATTTGAGGGAGTCCCCCTATAATCTGATTGGCCCACTTGGCATGCCCTCATTGGTTGCTGTTGTGTCACTTAATTCATGTGGACGCTTGACTTATTAGCCAAGATATAATTTAATTGGTCAACTTACCTAATTTTTATTGAACTTTACTATATTATTTATTTATTCAGTAAATGATATTTATTCAATAATTTTATTTTAACAACCATTCAAATATTTTAATGGGTTATTAAAATAAACTATTTAATTTAATTAACCAGTAATTTAATTGGCTAATCAAAATAATTAAGTTAATAATTAAACTAACTTAAATAAAATTTAGGTGTCTACAAATGCCTACTCGAAACTTATTCATGAGTTTGCTTGAACGGGTCTCGAAAATTTGAAGAAGAATTTTTTTTTGAATTCATGCCCCCTTTCCTTTTTTTATGGCATGACTTTGTTTTTTCTTTTCTTCTTCTTTTTTTTTTAAACCTGAATTTTTAAGTTTAACATTTTTTTTGCAACTCCAATTTAATAGGCCTCACTCTATTTTTTTTTAAGCTTGAGTAGCAAAATTCTAATTATTTTTTTCTAATTAGAATTTCCTATTATTTATTTTTCGTTTCTTCAAGAAAATAGATTTCTCATAGTTTGGAATTGAGAAATTAAATCCTTGTTGAATTTAAAATTGAAAATCTGAATCCTTGTCGAATTCGGAGTTGGAAAATTTAAAACTATTGTCGAATTCGAAGTTGAAAAATTTAAATCCCTATTGAACTCGGAGTTGAAAAATTTAAATCCCTGCGAACTCAGAGTTGGCAATTCTATATAAAAAGGACCCTCCTGCTTAATAGTTTTTTTTCATGACAAAACTTCAAAAAAATCGGCAACAACTTTAATCGTCTGGCGTACACCCAATTATTAGGTACGCTATTTTTTTTTTTCAACTCCATTGCAGCTAATTCAATTTATGTAATTGATTTTTTTTTGCTCTTTAGCTGCTTTAATTTGCTTCTTCTTTTAACTTGAATATTATTCGCGACATTATTTTGAATTGATGACTGCATAAACGTGTCAACATATCAATTATTTGCTTTGCCTTAATTTGAAATCTGTGATCCTCATATGCCCATGCTTCTTTTTTTTTATAAAACTCAATAAATTAATAAGATTATATCATAGGACATTGATTAACATCAATTTATATAATACTTTCTACACGTGCAATTTATTGTCATGTGTGCATTTAAATCCAATGTCGTTTTTTTTTTTCTCTCAATCAAAAATTGGACTTTGGATTTGGATTCAAGACATGAACACAAAATTCTGCCCTTGATGACCTCATCGAACTATCGTTGGCCGGTCATTGGAGCGCCGCCGCTGCCGCCGCACATGGTGGCAGGCAAATCGACTTTTGCCAAGAAATTTGCGAAGCTCACGTCAAAACGCTCGAAATTCCATGGGGAACTCAAATCCGGTGTTCGATTATCGGCGCAGTGGCCCGTTTGGCCGGAAAAAAGCTTCGACAGTC
This sequence comes from Jatropha multifida, assembly GCA_948099535.1. Lineage (NCBI taxonomy): Eukaryota > Viridiplantae > Streptophyta > Magnoliopsida > Malpighiales > Euphorbiaceae > Jatropha > Jatropha multifida. Next base: position 15,003 of record CANUEX010077695.1, on the reverse strand, counting down.
ACCTCGCTGCTGTTGTTCATGGCAGTGTCGCCATTCAAGTCTCTCGCCTGCGATTGATGAAAGGAAGACGACCAGGAGGCGGAGAGGAACCGTCCGCAGTCAACCTCCAAGCCTGAAGCCGCCGGCACGAAGCAAATTGTCGGAAGAACTCCATCGCACGCCGACGCGACTTCCAGCAATCATTTCCTTCGATTCCGGCTTCTATCCCGCGAATTGAAACTGCTGATGTGTTTCTCTTGTTGAGGAGATGAACTTAGAGTCCTAACAAATTTGCGAAGCTCACATCAAAACACTCGAAATTCCATGGGGAACTCAAATCCGGTGTCCGATTATCGGCATAGTGGCCCGTTTGGCTGGAAAAAAGCTTCGACAGTCACCTCGCTGCTGTCGTTCATGGCAGTCTCGCCATCAAGCCTCTCGCCTGCGATTGAAGAAGGGAAGACGACTAGGAGGCGGAGAGGAACCGTCCGCAGTCAACCTCCATGCCTAAAGCCGCCGGAACGAAGCAAATCGTCGGAAGAACTCCATCGCACGCCGACGCGACTTCCAGCAATGATTTCCTCCGATTCCGGCTTCTATCCTGCGAATTGAAACTACAGATGTGTTTCTCTTGTCGAGGAGATGAACTTAGAGTCCTAACCCGTCGATTTTCATGGCCGCTGGCCGGAGAACGCGATGATGGAGGTGGCTGGCGGCCCATTTCCCCTGTTGCGCCGATCGGAGAAGAAAAGAAACTTTTTTTTTTTATTATTTCATTTTCTTTTTTTATTATTTCTCCAATTTCTTTATTTTTATTTTTTTTTGACTTTATATTTATTTTTTTTTGACTTTATATATATTTTGAATTCCTAATTGATGATCATGCTCCCACATCCTTGATTTTAATTTGCATGCTTAATTTAATTGATGATCAACACTTAGCAAATTTAATTTTGGCCTAAACACAATTGATTATATGAACTTAATTTTTTTTTCTCTAAATTCATATGAATTATATTTGCCATGGACATGTCAAAATTGATTTTGATTAATTTTTTTTAACAAGTCCCCTTTTGATTTTTTTTTTTAGGCAGTCACCTGCTTTTGAAACTTCATCAAGATGGTTTATATAATTGATCTTTCGGCTTCGCGCAAAATTTTATGTATGAAATTTTTGAGTGACAGCGAAGATGATTCAAATCTTGGAATAATCTTCACTTTTCAAAGATCTGCAAATGAATTTTTGGGAGCCAATACATCAAACAAAGTTGACCCATCTCATCTTGTGGATTGAACCATTGAATGGTTATGTGAATTCCAACTTTCACATGAAGTTGTTAAGTGTGTTCAATGCCTTTTGCTGCAATCTTCACTTCATTTGCTTCAAACTCCATTAAATAATCTTCCAATTTTGAGGAGTCGCATCCATAGTAATGAAGTTTCTTGGCATCCTTCCTTCAAATTTGCAGGTGAATTTTCATTTGTTGAACGCTATTGGGAGTGGCTTGAAGATGTGCTGGCAAGTAATAAACAATTACTTTTGAAAGCCAATGTGTATCATGCCTTGTTCGCATCACTCTTCACCTATGATCGCTGCCCCAACGTTATTCATCATTTTTGTGAACATTGGAGTGCTTCAACAAATACTCTTTTCCTCCCAGCTGGAGAAGAGTCAATTTCTCTTTTGGATTTGAAGTTTCTAGGTGGGCTTCCAATCCATGGCTCATTCTATGATGTGATGATTCCTTCAGCTGCAGATCTTACTAGAGTTGGTGGAGATGGAACTTCTTTCTTACCACGAAGCTACAAATACTTGTTCTATGCTCACTATAAAAATGCCAAGCGAGTTGAGAGCACCTTTAAGTTGAATGTTCGCAACTGGGTAAACTTTTGGTTTCGCGGTTCTGTTAGATATCCTGAGCCTCCTGAAAAGGACTACATTAAGAGAACTACTCCTCCCAAGAAGAATTTTAATCCTTCAGGTGTTATTGGCAACAAGTTATCACGAGATGCAAACTGGCAAAAGCCTTTTGAGATTCTAAACATAGAAGATGACCTACGAGAAGAAGTTTATTTGGCTGCTTTGATTTCTTGTTGGCTATGCAAGTTTGCTCTTCCACATGATCCAGTGAATCTTATTCGCCCAAGTACTTTCAAAGTTGTAGTAAGATTGCCTCTGGTGAAACTTTTTATTTGGCAATTCCTATTTTGGCAAGCATTTATAGGGGCCTTCAAACAATCTCTACTGCAATAACTTTGAAGAGGTGTGAAGTTTCATTACCTTTCCATTATGTTTATGCTTGGTTAGCTAACCATTTTGACACGCACTTTACGCATAACATTGATGGGGATGCTAGAATGACTTCCTATAGTGGACAACGAATGACCAAATATTACGATGAAATTGAATTCACCAAACTCTTCATGGAAAGGAAAACTTATTTGGGTGCATCTCGTGTAATGAAGAAAGACCTCCTTTTAGAGGATAATGGCAAGTTATCATCACAAAAAGTGGAGCACTTCATCAATCTTCGTTCAAGCTTCTTGACTTTGCGCTATATGAACCAATACTTCATTGAGTCATATAGCCCCCACAGATTTAGTAGACAATTGGTTTATTGTCAAGATCTTCCTGGTAACATGGACATATCCTTTGCAGAAGTGTGTTTGGAAATAGTTATACAGCATTGGGAATCTTGCATTCATTTAGCTAGTGGTGCTAGACTAACTATTCCTTCAGTGAGACTTGATAGTCGTTTCTCTTGTTCTGAAGCATATAAGGATTGGTGAAAAATGGAATGGTCTAAAGCTTTCCCTTAAGATGAGATGCCGAAGTTAAAAGCAGTGCTAAAACTATTGAAATCTTCAAAGTCTTCGCAACTGAAGAATTCAAATGTTGAAAAGAGTAGATGCATCCCTTCAAATCCTCTCCAAGAATCTACTATTGAGAAAGACAAGAGAGAGGCACCAATTATGTTAAAGCTAAAACCTCAAACAATTGCTGGCACTTTTACACAAAAAGATTCTTTTATAAAAGCTAGCGATGAGTCAGATCCCTCAAATAATGGCATCTCCACCCAAGTTGCAACAACTCCAAAAACAGTTGAAAAAGCATTGAATTCCCACTCCAAACAAAGGCGTTCTAAAAGGAATATGCTTAATTCATCTGCGTCAAATGAAGAGCAGCATGATTTCGACCGTTGTTAGAAGAAAATAAAGCGAAACAGGCAGGCTTCATCAACACAATAACTTTATGATGCTGATGACCCGGTAAGTTTTTTTTTTCCTTTTCTTACCTTTTTTTAAACCTCTTTTTCTTAAAAAATTTTTTTTTACTCTAATCTCTTGAACCCTTTTTTTTTTTTTAATTTCTTATTGCAGATTGGCTTCAATGATGTGGTTTATGATGATGGACCTTGTGCACTACCTGTAGATAACATGAGTTTTATACTTGGGCTAGCTTCTTTCGATCTTCCCTTAATTACTTTAAAGGATCTTCATGAAAATCCTCCATTGAGAGAATCTAGCACTAGTCACTATAGCGGAAAACCATAAGATACTCATCAAATAAAGAAAACGAGTTGTCCTGCTACTTCTGAAATGTCTGCATTTTGTGGTAATGATTTTATGACTGACTGTTGCCGTAAAGTTTCAATAATGGCATGGAAGGAATTAAGAGCCAAAATTGGTCAAACTTCTACAACACATGTTCTTCTCTTGCTGAACAAGCCCATATAATATTTGATGGCATTGCAAAAGGAGAAGGATTTGATACCACCATCTTAAGAGAGCAGTTTGCGGGCTACCTCAAACTTGTAACTGATTTCTTATAGCTGAAATCATCTTTTTCTTCAAGTGTTTTATCAAAATTTCAGCTGAAGGAATTAGAGAAGTTAAAAGGGCGATTGGATGATTCTTGAAATCTTAAGAAAGAGGTCATTGCTAATGCTTCATTTGTAGAGGATGAACTTGTCAAAATTGAGGAAGAACTGGCCAGGCTGACTTCAAGGAAGAAAGTACTTGAGTCCTCCTTAGAAGGTATGAAAAGTGATGCCTTGGAGAAACAGAGCATGATTTCTCAAGTTCGTGAGGAAATATCCAAAGTTGAAGCTATGCCAGTCCGCAGTGAAGAAGATGAGCAATCTCTCTATATGTTGCAAAAGCTACTTTGTGACAAGCGCAATGAGTTGGAGCAGCTTGAATGGAGTCCATAGGATCTTGAATGGAGTCCCTAGGAGCTATCCTTTTTTTTAGACTTTGCTTAGTTTTTTTTGAATGTAATCAAATTCCTTCATTATTAATAAAATTTGATTTCATTAATTACTCATCACACTTATTATTTTTGCTCAATTTTGATTTTTTTTGGTGACTGTACTTAGCAAAATACTAAGTTGCCTATGTACCTTCTTTTTGGAAGGATTAAGTCATAACGTAGTTCAATTACAAAAGATTTTCTTTTTTTTTTATGTGACGAAACTTAGTGTAATACTAAGCTGCCTACGTACCTTCTTTTTTTTTTTGAAGGGTTAAGTCAGAACGTAGTTCAATTACAAGAATTTTTTTTTATATTAGCCGTTCACAGCTTTATCTCGTGCAGGCCAGGAGCACTGTCGAGCTTCTAGGCGTAGTGTCTCTTCAAAAACTTGTTGTTGATTGGCCCGATTCGCACTCCGTCCTGATCAATTATCTTGTATGCTCCATTCGAGTAGACTTCTTGAACTACATATGGTCCGTCCCAATTTGAGAGGAACTTATTGCCTATATGTCGCGACATGATTATTTGTCTTCTCACTGCTAGAACCAGATCGTCAACTTGAAAAGAGCGAATTTGCACCTTCTTATTAAAAGCTTTGCACATTCAGGCTTGATAACACTTCAAATGTTGTTGTGCTTCAAGCCATTTTTCATCTAGTGATTCTAACTCCTGCAGGCGAAGCCGAGCATTGTCTTCATTAGAAAGACCTTCTTGAATGGCAATTATCAAGGATGGAATTTGTTGTTCGAGAGAAAGAATAGCTTCTACACCATAAATAAGCGAATATGGAGTTGCTTGAGTTAATATTCTATATGTAGTTCGATAAGCCCATAATGCTTCCCTTAACCTTTCATGCCAATTCCTTTTTTATCGATTGACAATTTTCTTGAGAAGTTTGCCCAGAGTCTTATTGAATGCCTCTACGAGCCCGTTTGCTGGTGCATTGTACATGGACGAATTATACTGCTTAAATTTGAATTGCTCACATAACTTGTCCATGGCTTTATTGTAGAACTCCCTTCCATTATCAGTTATGATGTATCGAGGCACACCAAAATGATATATGATGTTCATTCTAATAAAGCTCACCATAGTCTCTTTCTTGATTTCTTTGTATGGAGCAGCTTTAGCCTATTTTGAGAAGTAATCTGTAGCAAAAAAAATATATAGGTGACCACTTGAACTTTTTGGAAGTGGCCTACAACATACAATCCCCAATCTTTGAAAGGCCATGATGCTACTATTGGGTGAAGCGACTCAGGCGGTTGATGAATTAGGTTTGCATGTAATTGACACTCTTCACATCTTTTGGCGCAATTTATGCAATCCGTTACCATCGTTGGCCAATAGTACCCCATCCTTTTAATTTGAAAGTGCAACTTTGGCCCAGATTGATGTGCATCATGAACACCTAAATGCGCTTCTTCTAAAGCTTTGATAGCTTCTTCCTCCCCAAGGTAGCGAAGAAAGACTCCTTCAAAAGAGCGATGATAAAGCGTGCCTTTGAAGTTTATGAAGTGAGAAGCCCGATGTCTTACTTTAGCTTTCTTCTTTGGATCATCTGGCAATTTTCCATACTCCAGATAATTGACAAGAGGTTGTCGCCAATCTTTTTTATCAATTTTATAGACAGAGATAACATCCACTTCTTTGAGTTCAACATCCAACATGAGCGGTATCACCCATCTTTTGCACATTGGCAGTTTCACTTCTACATCTAGTAATGCTAGAGTTGATGCCAGCTTTGTTAGAGAATCAGCTTGGCAATTTTCTTTACGTAATATGTGCTCGATGGAAGCAGTGTCAAACTGAGAGAGAGGCTTAACAACATAGTTGAAGTAAGGTAACAATTCTGACTTTCTTACTTCACACAAGGAGAGTACTTGATTGATAACTAACTTTGAATCTCCAAACACCCTCAAATTGGATACTTCCATGTCAATTGCCATTTCTAGGAAAAGTATCAAAGCATGTTACTCTACCACATTATTTGAACACCTCTCGACTAAGTTGAATGCGAAAGATAAAATTTCTCCTTTTGGAGTGATGAAAACAACTCCAACTCATACACCCATTTGACTGGATGCACCATCAAAGAACATTATCCAAGGTTGTGGAACTTCAACAAGGAAAACTTCTTCATCCAACAACTCTTCAGAGAACTTCCAATTATTAGGAATAGGATGGTTTATAAGGAAATCAGCAAGAGCTTGGCCTTTTGTGGGATGTACGTTATCTCAAACTCTTGAAGTAATAGAGCCCACTTCGCTAGCCTTCCATACAAGACTGGTTTGGCCATCAAATATTTGATGGGATTAGCCCGTGAAATCAACCGAACTGAATGAGCCTACAAATAATGCCTCAATTTCTTTATAGCAAACATTAGTGCTAAACACATCTTTTCGATTGGCGAATAGTTCAACTCAGCACTAGTTAGCATTCTACTGAGATAATATAACGCATTCTCCTTTCCTTCATTATTCTCTTGTGCTAATAATACTCCCAAAGAGCATTCTTGAGTAGCAATATACAAGATAAGGGGACGTCCTTGTATTGGCACTCTAAGCACAGGTGGATTCATCAAATATGACTTAATGCTTTTAAAAGCATTGCTACATGCTTAATCCCATTCGAAAGGAACTCCCTTTTGCATGAGTCGACTGAACGGCTGACATCAACCGACTAGATTTGAAATAAACCTTCAAATGTATGCCAATTTCCCTTAAAGGCTTTTGAGTTCATGAATGTTTTGAGGTTTCGGCATTTTGAGGATTGCATCAACTTTGGACTGATCAATCTCAATACCTTGATGTCTCACAATGAACTCTAAAAACTTCCCTGAAGTGACTCCAAATGTACATTTTAAAGGATTCATCTTCAGCTGAAATTTACATAAGCATTGAAATACTTGTCAAAGATCCTGGATGTGGTCTACTGCTTTCTTTGACTTTACAACTAGATCACCAACATAGCACTCAACATTTTTGTGGAGCATATCATCAAAGATCTTTTGCATTGCTCGCTAATAAGTAGCACCAGTTTTCTTCAATCCAAAAGGCATAAATCTGTAGCAATATATACCTTTCGGTGTTCTAAATGCTGTGGCTTCTACATCCTTAACAACCATTAGGATTTGATTATAGCCAGATGAGTCGTCCATGAAAGAGAGTCGCTCATAACCAGTTATGGCGTCCACCATAATTTCAATGATGGGAAGAGAAAAATCATCCTTTGGACATGCATTGCTTAGATCTCGAAAATCTACACAAACTCTTAACTGCCCATTTTTCCTTTTGACAGGAACAATGTTTGAGATCCATGTAGGATACTTGACTTCCTTATGAAACTGGCCTCAATGGGTTTATTGACTTCAACTTCAATCAATGGAATCAACTCTAGATGAAATCGCCTTTGAGCTTGTTTCACTGGCTTCAACCCAGTTTTGATTGCCAAGTTGTGGACTGCTACCTTAGAATCCAACCCCGGGATCTCTTTATAAGACCATGCAAATACATCTCGATACTCCTGAAGTAATTCCACATACTCCATCTCCTCCTCAGATGATAAATTTGCACTAAGGAAAATTGGGCGAGGATCTTCTACTGTTCCAAGATTGATCTCTTTCAACTCATCAACTGTAGCTTTATTCTCCTCCTCCAAAGCCAAAGGAGCATCCTCAGCACTTTCCTCAATAGGATCTTGGCCTTGATCCATGTCGTGAAAAGTAATATGGCCAACAATCACTATATCAAGTTCTTCTTCCTCAGATTGATGAGAGACTTCGCCGGTTATAACCACAGTATGGGGTTTTGCCTTCAATTTGGAACCTATGGTCACCGCCCACTCAGTTTTTCTTTTCATTTGAGAGGGGATGTTGCTGCACAAGTCATTGTAGTCTATAGCAACAGCAGATTGCTTCTTCTTGCTCTTCTTTCCTTTACTCGGCTTTGAAATCCCAAGTCTTTGGTGAATTTATTGCTTTTAGTCTTTACTCCTTCTGGAGTTCTAATTCTATCAAAGACCAAAATTCAATTTGAAGAAACTTGTAATCGACTGAAAATAGAAGGTCTTGAGACCTCACTTTTTGTCTCCTCTACTTCTTCAATAGTAATGTGATTAGAGGCTTCTCTTTTGATTTTTAAACATAAAGGAGTAGGAGCTTGATACCCTAAACCACTCTTAGATCTCTGATTAGCAGTATTCTTCTCCTTTCATACTTTGTGAATTATGTTTGATAATTGTTCACTATCGCCATTCTTGAAATCCTTTGTCAGTCGAGCCACATCAGTAGAACCATACCCAGTTTTAGCTAGTAGTTTATAAGCATTGGGGTCAAAACCACTTGTTATTTTGGCTAGTAATGCCTCAAGCTCAACTACTGGACTCTTGGAAGACCTTGCAAAACCCTTTAATGGTGGTCTAAAAACCTTAGAGGAAACAAGACTAGTGACCGGGAGAGTCAAACCTCTCAAGCCTTGTATGATATCTTCAGAATTTGAGGAAGAAGATTGATCATCTTTGCCTTTGGAGACATGTACAAAACGAAGCTTCATTTTTCTTGCAATCATTTTACTTGTCTTTACTAAGGCATCCTCCTTGTTTTCCTCTTTTAAGGAAGATTCCCCTTCATCGGTCTTCTTTGTGCGATACTTTCCTTCAACATCCTTAAGAACTGGTGGAATCTCTTCAATCAAAAATTCCTCAAAGTAGAACTTTGCATTAGCAAAGTATGATTCAACTTCGATAAATGGCCTCGAATCAGCTACGACTATTCTTATTTTTCCATCTTTTAACTATTTGAAACATTGATGGTCAGTCGAAGGCAGCACCTTATTCCCATGAATCCATGGACTCCCTAATAGTATATTGTAAGTCATTCTTGCATCGATTACATGTAGAAGAACGTTCGACTCCATCTCGTTAATGCGCAACTGAAAATGAATTCTACCAACAGCCTGTTGCCCATTCTGGTTGAAGCCATGTATCATCAATCGACTTTGCTTCAGTTCATCCATGGGTATGCCCAATTCCTTAAAGGTCTTGAGAGGCATAATGCTGATGGCTGAACCTGGATCAAGTAAGATTCTATTTATCTTCCTCTCACAGATATAACCTGCAACAAACAGAGGCCGATCATGGGGCTTATCACCAAGCACTCGATCTTCGTCAATAAAGGTGATTTTCTCCACAGTAGTATAGTAGGCCTTTACTGCCTGAATCTCCTCATTGCTATCTTTTTTCAGTTCTCCTTCAACATGACAACATAGAAAAGAAAGTTTTGCAGCCATTAACTCTTTCGGTATGTATTCTGATAAACTGACTGGTTGCTTGGGCTTTTGCTTTATGCAGTCTTCTTACCATGATTTGAAAATCCCTTTTGGCTTTCGAGACCTCATTTGAATTTCTGAGGAAGCCAGTTGTGTTGACCTGACAAGTTTCTTCAACACCTTATTCCTCTTTGGAGCCTCCTTGGATAGAAGTGGATTCCTCCTTTTACTTCTTTTGTGAGTAACCAAAGTCCATCCTTCATCCTCAAACTGGTTTTCAACAAGCTCATTGCCCCCAGCAGTGCTCCTATCCTCTTGTAGCAAGTTGAATTCACTTGGCAGAGAAGTTTGGTTTGGAACAAACACCTCAACTTGAACCGGGTCCAGAGAGCCAAACCTTATTGTTTCTCTTCTTGTTGAGATTAGCGGTTCACCAACCGTTAATGTTACCATATTAGCAGTCACCTCCTCCTCATCGAAAGTGATGACACCACTCCTCTAAAGCTCCATAATTTTATCCTTCAGGACAAAGCACTTCCCGATTGGATGACTAATCAGTCTATGATACTTGCAGTAATTTGGATCATCCACTCGATTTGCTTTCTTCGGGCCCTTCATCTCGAGTAATGGGATGATTTTAGCTTTAAGCAGTTCATCCAACATGTCTGAAACATCAAAATCGAAAAAGGGATAGCTCTTTTCCTGCCTCTCCTTCAACGTAGCCTTCTTTCTTTCTACAAGCTGAAGAGGAGTGACCTTTGTATGCTACTTGCTTTCAAGCTTAGGCTGTAACTTGATTGGATTTGTCGTTACAGCCATAGATTGCTTACCCTTTAACTTAACAGATGGTTTGACGAATTTTCGCACTTCTGGCTTATCTTTTCCCTTTCTTGGCTCTTGAACTGGGAAATTTTGATTCCTATGATCGAAAATGCTAAGTTCCATGTCATGTGCCTAGGTAGCCAACTCTTCAAAAGTATGAGGCTTAATCCCTTGTAAGATGTAGTGCAAGCCCCAATGCATGCCCTTGATAAACATATCAATTATTGAAGATTTAGATAATCGATCTTTGCAATTTAAATTGAGACTCCTCCATCTTTCGATGTAGTCAATCACATATTCCTCCTTTCATTGGCAAGTAGCTATGAGTTCAATCATGCTAACTATACGTTTGGTGCTATAAAAGCGATTGAGGAACTCCTGCTCCAATTGTTCCCAGCTATCAATGGAACCCGACTTGAGATCCATATACCAATCGAAGGCATTTCCATTTAGGGACCAAACAAACTGTTTGACAAGCAGACCATCGTCCGTGCCAACATTGTTGCAAGTTTCCATAAAGTGGGCTAGGTGCTGTCTTGGATTGCCCTTTCCATCAAATTATCGAAACTTAGGAGGTTGATAATTTGATGGCATCCTCATCATGTCGATCCTCAAAGTGTACGGCTTGGAGTACGTGTAAGAAGGCTGCATCGTAGTCTCCAACTGATCTTTCAGGGTTTTTTTAATCAGCTCCTTCAGTTGAACAGTTGAGATTAAGCCGTCGGCAACAAGTTTAACACCCTTCTCTATGGTCTCCCTTGATGGCGTCTCTTTTGGTGGTGGGATGAACCCCTTTGATGCAGACTCATCCTTTTCAAACATTTTACTCTTTCTAGTCATGCTATTCAACCTGTTCATGAGATAGGCAATCTGGTTGTCTTTCTCTTGAAGGGCATGATTGAGAGCTTCTAGTTGCAACTTCAGAGCATCCAGTTCTTCTGCTGATGTAGTTCTAGTCATCATAACAGACATGACATCAGAAGAGTTTGCTGCTAAAGCAGTTGATCGCTTTTGGGAAGCACCTTTCTCAGCTGACTCCACCCAAACTGGCGAGGCAACAATAGTTTGTTGAGGAAGAGGGGTCATCTTTGCATATAGTTCTGCGACCATCTTCATCTTGACATTTGCATCAGGACTCGAGTCATCAGTGGATCCGACAATAAGAAAATTTGAGGCACTAGTATGTGCGGTGATAGTGATTTTTCTTGGTGCCATCGAATCTTTTAGCTGATTTATTGAAATTTCGAGAATTGCAAAGCAAAGAGATGAGAGGTAGAGCGGTCTTACTAGGCGTGCCAGAAATCTGTAAGTATAAAATTTGTTCTTGAAATTTAAGAGACAATAATACAAAATACAAATATAATTTATAGAAAAGCGGAAACAATCTCTAGTTTGAAATCTCTTATTACAATGAAGTTTTTCCTTTGATTCTTCTCTTTGTTGGGAGCGCGATTCAAGGGTCGAAAGACTTGATCTTGAACACGATTCAATGGCTGAAAGACTTGATGTTGAATCAACAGCTGAAAGACTTGATGTTGAATGATGTAGAGCAAACATTTGACGATTCAAGGGTCGTGGAGACTTTATCTTGAATCGACGTAGAACTTTGATTCTTTTGGACTTGAGAGAGAACTTTTGCAGTCTTGAGTTCGACAGAGCTTCGAGGCTTTTTTTCTGTCTTTTTCTCTACGAGTCTCTGTGTGTCCCATATGTGAAGAGAGGCCTCCTGTTTTTAGAGATTTGAGGGAGTCCCCATGTAATTTGATTGGCCCACTTGACAAGCTCTCATTGAATATTGCTGTGTCACCTAACTCATGTAGACGTCTGACTTATTAGCTAAGATTTAATTTAATTGGTCCACTTGGATAATTTTTATTAGAATTTACTGCATTATTTATTTATGTAGTAAATAATATTTAACCAATAATTTTATTTTAATAACCACTAAGATATTTTGATCGGCTACTGAAATAAATTATTTAATTTAACTAATCAATAATTTAATTGGCTAATTAAATAATTAATTTGATAATCAAATTAACTTGAACAAAATTTATGTGTCTGTAACATTATTTTATCTAAAATGGGCGAGTAAACCAGTCATTCTGGGGATGGATTAATATCCATTACTTCTAAAATTTTGGGCGAATTTATTAAAAATTGAATCATCTATAATATGATAAAGATTTCTGGTTCAATTTATGCAAGACAAACGCTTGTAAAATAAAGATGGATCCCTTTATTTACTTGACATTAGGTACGCGAGTGAAGGATTGAAAGATGAAGTTCAAGCACCTGAATAACATAAATTGAGCATTGGTTTTATACCTAGAAACAGGATAAAGCTAATGTTAAAAGGGGGAAGCTTATTACATATGCAAAGTACGAAAGCCGTCATATGGTTGTTATATAGTTAACTACCTTGAAAGAGGAGATAACTAATTAGAACACTTCGCCCTTCAAAAAATATATCACCTGTGCTTACTTCTCTGCCACCCAATTTTCGAGTGCTAATGGATCAATCCATCACCAAAATACTTTCTTATTTATAAATTCAATATATATATATATATAATATTTGACTTCTAACTACTAACCGTTAACTTTTATTTTATGTTATTTAATTTCTTTTAATTTTTGTTCTTTTATTTTACTGCTCTTTAATTTTCTGCAATTTACTTTATTACACTTTTATTTTTTATGCACTTTTACTTTATTTAATTTTTAGTCGTTTATTTTTTTGCTATTTAATTTCCTATTATTTTATTATTTTTAATTTACGCATAACTCACCCTTTTTATTGATTTCGCCTGATAGTTAAGTATTCAAAAGATTCTAGTAATCAATCCTTCCAATCCTTGTAGATACGATATTTTATATACTACTTATACGACCTGTTAATATTTGCGGTAAAATCTCGTCACATAGGCATTAACTGGTGCGCGTATATCAAGTTTTTGGAGCCGTTGCCAGGGATTGACAATGTGATTAATATTAGAAAATTTTGAAAAACAATTAATGTTGCAATTTTATTTTTCTATCATTTATTTTTGGTTTTATTTTTATTTTCAATAATTTTCTTTCTTTTACATATCTATATATGTAACAACCCGGAGGACCCAACGACGAGCACACATTCGGTGCCGGAGCATCGTCTTATCTTACTTAATAATCCTAAATCATGTATTAGAAGTGGCTAAGTTTTCATAAGGAGGCAAGTAATATTTTTTTAAAAAAAATAAAAGCTTAAGAAAATTCCTATTAAAAATTCGTAAGAGTCTCTCCCAAAAATCAACTTGCCACACAAAAAAAACAAAGCACTTCCTCAAACCCCAATACTCCAAATCAACACAAACAGGGTACGCAGCGCTTCTACATATTCATATAAGGCAATCTTAGGTACTACCACATTATAATGCCATCTATTTTAAAAATCAATTACTAATAATCATACACTTAGATTTCATATAAAAATAGTATTCTTAATTAATCATATACTTCATTAATTTACAAGCTTTATATATACAACTTCAATCTCTTACAATATTTTTATACTTATCATGATATATCCTATACATGTCCTATCCAAAATAAGGTATTCTTCTCTGATACTATGCCTTTGGTTTACATATAGCACCCACTGCTCTTAACCTGCGCGTGATAAAAATCGACGTACTGAGTATAAAACTCAGTGGTGCTAAATAACTTAAACATACCATAAATGAGGTTGCCTAAGCAACAAACTTAAAATATAACTTAAAATACTTAAATCAAATATAAAAATACTGAAGACGTACAAATCAAAACAAAATATTCTGAAAATCATAAAAGAGTTCATTCTTAAGAGTAAATTCACAGTTTGACAAATATAAGAAAAATTCCATAAGTATAATTATGTTTCCATTTTCTTTTATAATAGAGCAAAACTTATTCTTAGTCGAGGGCTTATACGTATGCTGAAAGAAATATAATCAGATTCAATTATGTAGATACAGAATTGGCCTATGAAAGCGCCAACGGATAATAAGCGCGTTCGCTTATTCAGAAAGTCATCCAGAGCCTAACATATGATCATAGCACATAATATAACAGAAAGGCATCAAAGCTGAACATGCTCATAACCGGAATAAATCTCATCTTACCATATTTCGACTATGCATACTTGAGCCTAAAATAAATCCTTTTCCTCATAAAATATCTTATTCCTTATACATAATTTCTTAGCAAAACCTTTCACAATTTAATAGTTATTATTACAAAATTTCTTAACTTACAACTTCATTAAAATTCCAAGGTCATACTTATGAAATTCAAAGCTTTTCTTTTTCAAATATATACTTAAAATACAATTCAAAAATACTTAAGTAATCTTAAAAGTATTAGTTATAGTCAAATGATCTTAAATCCCTTCACTTTTTCAAAATGTCCTTTAAGTTGTGAAAAATTCATAATAAGCTTAAAACCAAATGTATCAAATACCATTGAAAACATACTTAACTTAAACTTATTTTTCTTAACTTCTTTAAAACTTACAACTTGTAACATTTACCATTTTTCATACTTAGTAAATTCAAAGCATACATATTCAAAACATATACTTAATATACAAATCAAATTCACTTATTAACACCATTTAAATACTTACTAGTATATATATAAACATAAAACACTTCTCATTCA
>CANUEX010077654.1:0-18732 GCA_948099535.1 Jatropha multifida | reverse complement strand
TATTATTATGGAATTGGCCTGGGGCCAATAGGTGGATTTGTGACATCACTGACTAATTTCCACATGTTGTGAGTATTTGAATGTGACTTGTTTGAAGATGCTGTTGTATGTCATGTGCTTGTGAAGTATGTCGTTTATTATATTGTAAAAGCATATTGCTTGAATGTGTGGGTTTGCATTATTTATTATTATTCACTGAGTTTAGTGAAACTCACCCCCTTCCATAAATATTTTTCAGGAAATAAGGATACTGTTGGTCCATAAGACTCTGCTTCCTTCTTCGTAGAGGATTGATCATGTTAGTATAAACTTTCTGTTAATACTTAGAATACTCCGCACATTTTATTTTACTCCGCAGTTAGGATGCTTGAACGAATATTAGCTTGTAATAGAATTATCATGTGGTTATAAATAAATTGTGGAGTGTAAATGACTATCTGGAGACTGTATGATAGGAATAGATTGAACATATTATGACAAATAAATATTTGTATGAGAAAATATTTTTATTATATGGATATGAGCCCGAGCTGCGAATAGTATGTATTACTAAGGTTGGGTCAGAATTATTAACTCTGATTGACTTATGAAAATGTCATAATATGGGCTTACTATTCTGATAGTCAAATGATAATAGGATTGGAATTTGATAGTTTAGGCTTATTACGGGCCTCGGGAGCCTTAAACTTACCTAGGTCCTAGTGCCGGTCCGGCCTACAGTTTTGGGTCGTGACATAAACCCTTTTAATTTTCTTTTCTAACAAAATTAGAAAAATGTTCTGAATTCAATTTTAGTCACTGAAAATTAATTTTAATGGTCCTCAAAATTTAATTAATTAAAAATTAATTAAAATACTCAATTAAAACTAATTTCAGGACTTAATTGAAAATAAACAAAACACATTTGGATCTAGTCGAATAACTAGAAAAAAATCAGGGACCAAAATACAATTCTGCTTCATCTTCTCCAAAAAGCAGAAATCGTTTCCTTTGAAAGGAAACCTACCGCTGCCTTCAACATATCCAGTCATCACCGGCGCTTGCTCAGCCAGAGAATAGTTCAGGAGTGGTCGTACCACCATGGACCGCCCATCTCCGGCCTTGAGCGGCACTGTCATTGCCGAAAAACTGTGTTTTCAAAAACCTTTTTTTTTCTTGGATCGGAAAACAAACACAGAATCGCTGCAACATCACTGACCCATTGCCGGAGCACGCACAGGGGGTGGCACGCGTCCAGATGAGCGGGATGCAGTGTTGCCATCCGCGGCTCACGGCGGTTAACGATGGTGAATACAGTTTTCCAGTTTTGTTCTTCGACAACAATTTTAAACCAGTTTTTTTTTCATTTTAATTTCATTAAATCAAATTTAATTGAAGACCAAATCTAAAACACCAGACTTGATTTTGATTGAAACACCAAATCTCAGTACATGAATTAATTTAAAATTAATCCCAATAATTAAAACAATATCAAATCCTACTGTTAAGTTTCAATATCAAATACGCGCAGCGAAATAATATAATTAAAACAATTAACTATATCAATACGGATTCGATTAAACAAATAAAACAATAAAATTTATTTAGATGAATATCTCATTTGCAGATTCTTTAAATTTCAATTTACGTGGCTAGGTTGTCACAAACCACAAATCGTTCAAACGTCCGACAGATTAAAGCGTTTGATGATACTAGCTATCATAAACTTTTTATTTTGTTTTGTTATTATGAACAACTCACATTCTGTCTATACTATTTCTTAAATCTTATATAAAAAAATCTTATATCATAAATAAATAAATTATAATTATTTATTTAAATATTTTAAATAAATAAATTATAACTAAATATATATGTGCTTATTTATTTATTTAAATAAATAAAATATAATACATATAATAGAATTTTTAATTTAATCAATTATATTTATTTATTTAACTATTTAAATAAATAAATCATAATTAAAATATTAAGTTTATTTAATTTAAAATTTATCTTTATAAATTTTAGACATAAATCAATTAAGTCAATACTTAATACTTAATAATCTAGGTAAAATTATAATCAAATATAAATTATAATTTTGACCTTAATTTCATAAAACTTATTTGTAATCAAGTCATATTAATTCAATTTCTTATTTTCACTTTCTCATATCCATTTTTATGCGTGTAGCCTTCTAGGTTCTAAATATGTTGGCAATAAATATTAATTAATTAATATTTGAAAGTCCAGTACATTGTCTAGCAACATATTCAGACTATCCAAATATCTGAAAAGTCAAAGTGGTTTGACTTAACCTTTCAATGCATGATTTATTAGTGTAATTAATATCCCTTTATCATTAATATTCTGATTTAGTAATTAAGCATGAAGTGTGTTTGCTTTACTAAATCATGTTAATTCTCTTAATCTTAGTCATTAATCAGTTGAATGAAATTTTAAATCTCATTTGATAATTTTATTTTACCTTGCACAGGGATTTCTTAATCAATATTAGTAGAGAACAATTAGAATATTTTTCCTAATTTCCCTAGGGTGATGAATCCTCTCTTAATTACACAAGTATCTCCATATAGTTTCTACTATATCCAATTAATCATTCCTTATTATTCATATAATAAAGAATGTGAATGAAGAACCAAAATATAATCATCTCTATATAAGATAGCTTAGTAATCTCAAACCAAAGGATCATTTACACAACTATCATTTGAGTATTCCATAGACATAGGTAATTCTCCATATAAAATTCTCGTGCAGGTTAATTTAGTAGATTTATTTAAATAACAAGTACCTACATATTAATTCTAGACATTACATATATCTCAGCTTATGAGAATAGTTGTTTCCCTAAAGAAAGAACATAATATGTACTAGTATCAAGAGCTCTAATCATTGTCCAATAATGAGGAGAATATCGATAAAGAATATTTAGAGACATTGCTTTAATGCAAATATAAAACTCATAATTATAACCACATTATAATTTATTTTGCAAAGAAATATTGTTTCATGGATTTTATCTTTTACTAATATTCAATCAATAGAATATAAAAGATAAATAAATGTCTTTTATTAATAATAAAATATTTATTAAATGAAATATTATGGCCAAAATATAATCAATCAAATTGGCTATAGGACATATAACTAACAAGACCTCCAATATAAAATATCCTACCAATCGCTGCATGTAATTATGCCTTAGGTCGCATGTCAAAAGCTTTACCAATGAGAGAATGGTTAACTCTTCTCCTCTTTAAAACATTTGTCACACTCAATTCAGTTATTAACAAGCAAGGAACAAAACTAGTAGGCAAAGGAACTCATTTAGACTGCAAATTAATAATTCTATTTGCAGTCTCATCCTCCATTTTTTTTCATTTCAAAAATATTGTCACTCCCTATCTGTTTAAAAACACTAACCCCTCTTCCAATGATTTTCAATAATACGCAACTTTGGAATATTAATTATGTATGTGGAGTAGTTTCTCCATCAGCTTTTTTTTTTAAGTTGGTTGATTTACAATTTTACGTCATCCATATTTAATTGTAATTTAAGTTGTATGTTTATTAAGTAATTGTTGTAATTTAAATTCTAATTCTGTGCTTAAAGTAATACATTTGTATACAGTGGCAAAAGAACCTAATAAAGTTAATTATATTCTAACAAAAATAAGGCATAATTACTATTTAATTATTAGATGATATTCACTTAAGTATCCCTATCAATTTAAGTACACAATCATCCAATTAAGGCTAGTTATGTCATTTTAACAATATTAAAACCTATCAACGGATTCATCTCTAATCTCTATTAGTGTTAGACGCAATTATGAAATTCAGAAACACACTTATGCAAACATGAAACCCAGCAAATGGGAGAAACATTTTTTCTTCTGTCTTTTTTTCCGACTCATCTTTCACTGTCTCAATCACCATGGACACTCTTTCTTTTCTAATTTTATTAATTCTAAAAAAAAAAAAATCAAATCTAAGTCTAACAATTCATACCTTGATACTTATATTGTTGTGGAAGAAGATTTATGGCTATAAAATAAAAATGATAAAGAAAGAAGATCAATAAATAATCATACTTCTTCAACAAGAGAAACTATCGTAGTGTCGTTCTTATTTATTTTCAGTTTCTACTTATTGATAAAAAGAAATCAAGGTTTAAAAGCTACTAGTGATTTTGACTTCAATTAATTTTATTAGTTTGTTAATTAATTTTAATTGTTCAAGTAGGAGAAATAACTCTAAAGTCACTAGCAAGCTTTCCCGATGTATTGTTAGTTAGTTAGTTTAATCTAGTCTAATTACTTATCTCCCAATAGTGCAACCAAACATGAATTAAATTATTAAGTTTTGTAGTTTGTTCAAGAATTCATAACTTAAGATCGTTAAATTATGAAAACTTTCCACATATAGTTTTCGTATCAAGTTATTATTCCCATGTAATTTATTACATTTTTCTTATCAAAAATCCTTTTTTCGATAATAATTAATGAAATAAATCAATTAACAAACTCTGCCTGGAAGTATTAAATTCAATAACAAATTATATCTTGGATAAGGAAAAATAAATCTAATATCATAAATTGGGATAGAAGTTAAGTTACATCCAATCCCTAGCATGAGAGTTTAATTCGACATAATAATTAAATAAAATTTAATTAAATTTAAAAATAATTCTATAATCAATATGAATAATGAAAAGTAAAAACAAGATTAAGAGTTTAGAAATAAAAACTAATCAATGGATAATGTAGACGGCTTTCTTGATTCTTTACACAACTTGAATGCTCAAAATCTTATAAGGAGGAAAAACTAAGAAAAGAGTATAAACAAGATCTAAGATCCAAGACTCGATGATGTTCTCTATTATTGTGGTGATCTCTCTTAATGTAGACTTCTTAGGGTGTTTTCGAATCCGAGTAGGAAACTAGCTAGTCTAATTAGGATGAAATATTATCTAAGTAGGAAACTAATTTTGAGTTGGATTCCTTCTTAATTAGGAGTCTTCTTTCACCAAATTGGGTTGAAGCAATGTTAAGGTGGGCTCTTTTATTATTCTCATGCAGTCTCATGCACAAGCCATGCTCATGTTTCATATCTACACAAGCTAAATAGCTAAATTAGGCCCAGTTAAATTTTTAGCTTTCTTGGTAACACGGTCGTGGTGTGTGCATGGCTTGACCGTGTACTTCACTGACTTTGCCATGTTGAACTTTAAACTTCAGATTTTAGCTCTAACCTTCTTTGATGCGATTTTTGGCTATTTTCCTACTAAAAACCCTTCAAATCAAGCTTATCAAGAATCAAGAAAACTTAATTAGAAATACAAATAAATATAAGTGAAAACTAGTCAAAGTAATTAAAAATACTAAAATTTTTAATAAAAACTAAGCTAAAAATACTATAAAAATATGACCTATCAAAATTCTCCAAACTTAAATCATTGTTTGTCCTCAAACAATAAAATTAAAACAAAACACAACAAAAAAAAATAAACAAAACTATCTTAATATGATTGGAGATAATTATTCACAATCTTAAAAATATAAAAAATCCATTAACGTAAAAATAAATCAAGTGTTTTCTACGCTAGCCATATTTTTACAAAAATTCAAACTTTTGACAAAACACATTCCTTAATATGAATATAAATTAACAAGATTTCAATATCAATAATTGATCAAACTATGATAGATAAAATATGAATTTTCACAAAGCTTATTATTCTTTAAATAATAGATGAGGAATTTAAATTCAACATTCTCATAAGCAAAATTAGTTATCCCTCTTCCACAATTTTAAATATTACACCATTATCAATATCAAAAGGTCTTTTACTAGGGTTGTCATGGGATTTGTAGGATTGATTTAGTTAAGACAAATAAAATGGATATAGGAAAATAAAGAGTACAAAAAGTGTATAATATTAAGATTTTAATTTTATTAAAACATGTACCTTTATTTGTAATAGGAGATTATCTTGAAGTTTTTCACTAGTTTAATACTAGAGATGCTTTTGGCAAAGTCTTTTCATAATTCTTAAATAATTTCTTCCTTACTTAAAAATGATTTCCCCAAACTTGAACTTTTGCTTGATTACTTTTCAGGGTGCTTTTCTTTGAATTTTTCTCATTTCTTCACTTGCTAGTGTTTGAATGAAAATTTTTTCTCTTTTTATTTTCTTGCTATGTTTTAATAAAATTAACTCTTTCAACTATATATGATTGCACTTAGGGTAAAAGTTAAAAAATTGACTTAATGGTTAGATATTAATAGGGATAAACAAGAAAAATATCGGTTTATAGGCTTCAAATTAATTGCAAAAGTTATAATTAATTTAGGTGGTCTAGGCTAAAATTATGTAATTCAACAAAAAATGCTAAAATTATCTCTTTCTAATGTTGAGCAATTTAAAAAAAAATTATCTCAAAAAAATTTCTAATTTTATTCTAGAAATGCTAAGGTTAAATAAATTTAGATCAAAACATATATATCTATCATAATAATTTCAAAAATGGGTGTTTACAATCTTAAAAATAAATATTTATACCAAGAAATATTATTGAGTTTAAAAGTTCAAATTTAAACTAAAACATACTATAATAAAAAAACAACTAAATTTATAATAAATTACTAGATTATGATGATTTTTAAACTTGCCCGAGATTATTCCAACCAAATTAAACTAATAATATAAAAAGAATAAGCAAAAATTTTCTTTCCCCAACTTAATCTAGCAAATTATCCTCAATGTATGAAATCAAATAAATCCCCAAACTTAAAATTATGCCTCAACACAAAGTGTAAGAATTATGAGATAAAGAGAACTAAGAACCTCTTACCACCATTATATACAATGAAAGTTTTAAGGACTAAGATGAATTAGAATTCAATGGCTAAAAGCTGAAAAAGAAGAAAATTAAATTATGAAGTTAAAGACAAATATCTAATATAAACAAACAATTCAAATTAAACATAAGGAATAACTAGAACACAATCCACAATATATAAATATAACCAAATACTAAACTGAAAAATTAGAAAAACAAATTAAATAATAGTACGAAACAGGAACTCAATCTGTACAAAACAGGAACTCAATACATAAATCATTAGTTTATTTTAATTAATTGTTATTATTACTTTTACTTATATGTATCATATTTCTTTGCCTAGTTTCTGTCCTCTCTTCCATTTTAGTTTAACTATTACAATTACTGCACAATTAAAACTAAACATTCATCTCTTTCTCCATCCCTCCACACTCCAAATTAGGTCTCAAATCAGATCCCTTCAGGTAAGATTATTAAATACTTAAAAATTAATTATTAGGTATAAGATATAGAAATCTACAAGTTAAGCTATTAATAATTATGATTTAGAAGCTATTAGATTATTATTGGTCAGCCGGTATAAAATTTAATAAAATTTCAAATATAACTTAGTCAAATTTGATTTAAATTAATTTCAATCCATATTGTTTCAATTTAATAAAATTTCAATGCGATGTAATTTAGTTCTAATTTTAATTTAATTTAGTGTTGTAAAAGAAAAATAAAACTAAATACCAACAAAAGTTGCTTTGCAAAAGAGAAATACTAAATATATTAAAAATTTTGTAGCAGCTGCCGTATGAACTCAGGTCCTACACTATAATACTTAAGTGTAAGTCTAACGCTACTAAGCTAGAAATGAAATAAGTTGACTTTCGCTCACTGAAGGCTTTCATCGAACACTAGCCGCTCGTAACCCCCACTCCCTCCGCCACCGTCTATAACCACTTTTGCAGGGCACTATTTTGTCATGCATTCTAATGTTTAAGCAGACGATACCCGCGCTTTGCCCAGATTGCATTAAATTAAATCAAATTAAAAAAATTAATATCAATAATTAACGTAAATATTATTATTATTATCATCAAATAAATGTTATTATTGCATTTAGATTTCACATAAATATATGGATATAAATAGATTAAAATTCCAAAATATTTCAATTTTATATTCAAGATTAAAACGTTGGTTATTTTAACATAATTTTAGTAATTTTGAGGTTCAAAATCTATCTAGTTCAATGAATTAAAATAAATAAACCCTAAATATTTAATTAATTGAACTTTAAAATTAATTAAAAAAAGAAGTTATTTCACCCTCTAATAGTAAAAACTGTTATAAGATCAAACAAACTAAAAGGTCTGATGAAAAAATAAAAGTTTTTTCTACAATAAATGTTTCTCATATTTCCGTAATAACAAATATAGATGACTACTAAACATTTGAACGTGAAACTAAAATTCTAAAAAGGCACATAATACATTACATGATACTTACAAAGACAATCGAATGTGGCTATAACACAATATCATAATTTATATAGCTTTTCCTTTTTGCAATGAATGAGGTAAAATAAAATGCTAATATCTTGAGTTGATCTCATGTATATTCTTCACCAGACATTTGAGAGCTTTGGAAAAGAAAAATGAAGGCATTAGCTGGCCTTTCAAAGTCGACTGTGCTTTTCATGAAGGTAACTAAAACACAACTGTGATTTTTGTTGTGTCATAAAACATAACATGATGAGATGTATTTTTTGTTTCTGTTACAGAATATATGACAGAAACATCTCTTTGGATGTATTTTTTCTATTCATAAACTTACATGGAGACTGTAAGGAAGATTGCACTCAAAAACTGAAGATTGTTCTAGTTGCAGAGGTTGTTCTTGCCGTAGATGACGCCGGAGATTATATCATTTAGAATATGTAGATATAGAGAAAGCAAACAGATTACCTAATTATATATTTATTTATCGATTGCTTAGGAATGTTAAGGTCCAATCAAAATATAATAAATAAAAGAAAATTCAAAATTCTGTAAAAAAAGATAAATGGGAATTCCGAACGCAGAGAGAGCGTCTTTGAAGTTATTTTTTGCTTCGGGATTATATATATAGATTACATAGTTTTGAATGAAAAAAAAAAATAAAAGAAGCATGTATATATAGAATAAAATTGATTTTCAAAGAGAGTTAATCTAATGTTTACATGTTTGACATTTTTCCTAAGAAATTTAATGTTTTTAACATGGTTATCAAAATATATGTATATTTTAAATTTAATTGTGCACAATATTTGACAAGGGCATTACGTCATTGTAAAACCACTCATAATATAGATCGAAACCATCCATATTCGGATCAGTCAAAAATCTTAAAAAAATATTAAGAATGTTTCTATTGTTTTTAATTACATTTAAAGACAGTTGTTGATAGTCAATGGAAGAAGACTTACTTTGCCCACTACATTTAGTCACAACATACCATTTATTATACTTTTCTTTTTTTATTTTATTGGAATTTTCTCAGAAAATTAAATGAAAAGGTGATACTGTAAAAGAAAAAGATAAAAAATAGAAAAAGAGATTAACAAGCAAATTGTCTAGATAAATAAAATTAAGACATTAAAATACTACAAATAAAAAAATTCAAATACCAACATTATCTTTTTTTTCCAACAAATAAAATAATTAATGCTAATAACTATTAAAATACTACAAATAAAATTTTAATGCTAATAACTATTAAAATAATTAATTTTTTCGAACAAATCCGAAATGAAATATAATGTATATAAAGCCAAATTTTAAAAAAAAATTAAAAATAATAATAATTAACCCAAAACAATAATCTTATATTACACAAGTCCAAATAAGTAGGTCCATGGTTTAGAGGATTGGGCCTTGTCCAGCTGGGCTTTGCACCTTTTAGAGTAGAAGAAGAATATATACAAGAGCTTCTTCACTTCCTTTTCTTTTCTTTTATTTTAGTGGGGAGAGAATAAATAAAAACTAAACAAAGTGAAGCAACAAAGCCGCATTTTTTTGTGCCAAGAATCTCTAATCCCAAGGTCATCTATTGTCCAACACAGCATCATCTTTATATCCAAGGAATAGTCAGACAATCAACCGCTTGACTATTGCCATGTGTCATACACATGGATTACTCTAATTTAAGAAATAGTGAAAATTCCATTAAAAAATTGCCACATTCACATCCAAGTGGCCTAAGGGACACATAAATACTGTGATAAAAGTCTTTCTCTAAAATGGCTGTCTCTTTCCCTCCAATTTTCTTGTTTTCCTTTCCTTTCCTTCTTTCCCTTCCTTGGTCATGGTCAAGGGAAGATTTTTTTTTTTCCAAGAAATGAAAACTGGCAATGGTGGGTCACCTAACAATATCATAATGAAGGTAAAGTTGGGGTTTCAAAATTATTATTAGATGCTCATAATAATTACCATTTTTTATGCTCTCACTATAGCAAAAAATTATTATAAATTTTAGTAGCGTTTAATTGTTAATTGTTTTAATTTAATAATTTTTTATAAAATATTAATAATTTTTTATAAAATATTAAAAGCTAAACGTTATAAATTAATTTTTTATAAAATGATGTGTGAATCTCTAAAAGTTAATTCATATAAAAAATAACGTTTAATATTTTAATTATTTAAAAAGTTATTGCTGAATTGAACTTTAAAGTAAAAAAATATTCATAATTTTATTTATATCCATTATGGTTATTAGATTTATTTGAATTTTAGGCTATGTAAATACATCTTTATGAACTTTTTCTTTCTTTCAATACATTGATATTAAATTTTTTATTAAATAATTATTTTTAAATAAATACTCGTTCTAAATTCATTTATTTGATAATCAAATTAGATGTCGAAAATATCTAATTTATTGTTATGCCAAAAACAAATCTCAAATTTTACTTTCTATGATAGAAAATAGAGAGTAACTATCAACATGGTGACAATTTATAAAATGAAATACTCCTTTTGTTTCAAAATAAAATTTTTTTAAAATTTTGTAAAAAGATTAAGAAAGTAATTAATTTTTCTAGATTATAATAAATTCAAAAGTTATTTGATCAAATTATCTATTATCTCAAAAATAATAATTATATGTGAAAATGTTTATTGTATCTTATCTAAATAATGGTAATACTGGAAAAACATCATTTATTACTTCTTAAAACACTGAAAACGATTTACATTTTAAAAAAAATAATCACCCAAAAAGGACATATATTTTGGGACAGATGAAGTAATATTTTGTCGGTAATAGCTTCTTTTTTTAATTAATTTATCTTAATCAATATTTAAACTCAAGAACACTATAATCTTAAACGCACTTTCAATATTATTAAATTAAAATTAAGGTTACAAACAAGCGTCAAACATTGCTCAAATTTAACCCAACAAAAATATAAGGAAATTTGATTCAAGTTTCAAAAACTAGACTCTCCTTTACAATTTATAACTAGATTTTTTTTTAACTTAAATTCGAGCTCGACTTGTAAAGCTCATCCAACAAGTTTGAAAGAGCTTAATTTTTTCAGACCTAAATTTTCTAACGGTTTATAAGGAGTTTGGTTGATTGAAAGGGCTAATTAAAACACAGTGATATAACTCCAAATGCAACTTGTTAAGCTCTTAATTTACCTTTTTTGTTAAAAAAAAAAGGTAAAAGAAAAGTATAGTGGGATTGCAAAGTTAGCACTAGAAACACATAATAATGGCATATATCAAGGCATTACAGTGTCCAAAAGGAAGTAATTTCAACAACTTCTCAATTAGACTTTTGAAATGGGCAAATTTAGAGATGGATAGCAAAGGCTGCAATTTACAAAATTGCAAAAAGCAGCCTTTTTATCGCAATTAGCGCTATGAATTAATGCCTTTGGATTCTCATTATCATAATAAAAATATAAACTTATCAAAACAAACCCATTTGACTAATGTTGCTATTTGTGTCCTTCTAGTCAAGGAATTCCCTCTTGGAAACATCTGTACTCCATGTTCTTGCACGTTCACATGCAATATTTTTAATATACAAACAAAAAATTAAAATAAAAATATTTTATTCTCTGCCATTTTCTAGACCGACTTTATTCTATTTTAAAAGAAAGGATGGAGAGAAGGGTATCAAAGAATAAGAATATATCTTTATATTGAACAAAGCTCCACTGATTATAAAAGAAGGAATCAAGGGAGGGTATTTTTATTTCTCTATGTATGTATCTCGGAGCCTGAAAAAGAGCTGACCAAATCTAATATGTGTTCTTATCTTTTGGAAATTTTCTTTTTTAATTTCTCCTTGCAAGAGAATTTTGTCGGCGCATATATAGTTAGGGCCAAAAAGGGTTTCTTTCTAATGTATTTGGCTTTGACTAATGGCCTTATCGCATTATGTTAATATGCATCCAAAATAAAAGACCAGTAGGCAATTGCATTGGTAAAACGCCTTTTAGCAAGAGCAACTGGTAAACCACAAATGGCGCATTCATATATTTCAAAAATTCCCAAATCATAGGGATCAAATTGTAATTTACCTTAATAATGGCAAGACCATATTTAATTATGTTAATTCATGGACATGGAAAGTGAAAAATGGAGAAGGTGAGTGAGGTGGGTTTGGGTTGTGTAATCCTCTTTACCATTATTATGGCAAAGTAAAGATCCGAACGAAGGCTGCACCAAAAGTCTTTGTTTTCCAGAGACCGTTTCCCAATTTCCTTCACTTTGTGTAAGCTCTTTGAATTGGATTCCTGCTTCTATGATTGCTCTTAAATAATTTAGGTCCAAGTCAATTTAGGACTCTATTTTCTGATTATGATTTATCAAATATATAATTATCGCAAGATAAAAAATAAAAATGCATCTAAAGTAGATCGAGCATTCATTACCAAAACTCCTAATCACTAACCTATAAGGAGTTCTTTAAACCTCCCAAGTACATTTCCTATTATTCTTTTGCTGACTTAAGCATTAGAGTATTTGCTGTTACCCCTTCTTCTAACAATGTCCCAGTATGTTATTCCACTACTAATTATGGTTTTAGTCCTCTATGCATGGGTAATATCCATAAATTTGTACCCCATGTATTAATAACCGATTGAAATAGATAACTAATGAAAATATATTCAATGGAGTCCATGAAAGATTAAAAAATTAAAATCCCGAGAAATATATTCAATCAATTTCTATATGGATTAAAGAAGTTTCGATATATGTGTTACAATCACTTTAATGATATTTATAGCTGACCAAACATTATATTGTTTTATGATTGTATTTTATTTATAATATATTTTTTTAAAGTATAATGCACATACTTTCACACTTTTAATATTTACTTTATACGTTATCATAATTAAGCTAATGTTTTGATTAGTGAATAATTATTGAAAGAATGCGATAATAATATTGTCATATGTTCATGCGTTTATAAAGATATTTAAATATGCATTTGCCATTATTTCATTATGAATATTATTGAATTTCCGAAGAGTCATCAAAAGATCATAAATTCTTCAAAGAAAGAGCTTAAGATGGAAGACCTTGGAAATATAAAGTTTTATCTTGACTTGAAGGTAGAGTATTTCATAAATAAAATTTACATCCATCCATCCACATATATTCACTCAAGCAATTATATCGTTGATTTACTTTTAAAATACTTCTTAATATCAGATTTCTACTATAAGTTTTGGAAAATTGATGTACAAATTAAAATGCATAAACTCAAATTATATCTCAAGTGATATTTCTATGAGGGAGAATAAATACGCACTGTACTATTTTTTCTTTTAACTATATTTTTTCCACTGGATTTTTGGTAAAGTTTTTAATGAAACAATAATTCATCTCATATTTAGAAAAAAATAATTTACTATTTTTCTTTCACTAATATTTTTTTCTCATAGTGTCTTTATTTTTAGTATGATTTCAACCAGACATATTCTTTGAAAAATAAACATCCAAAAGGGAGTATGGTGAGATTATAGATGTCCACATTCCTAGTTAGTGTAGAAATCTATTTTCTTAATTAGGTGTACAATTGATGTACCTCTCTATATATATATATGTGACTTGTCATTGATAAGAATGAATAAGAATTACACTCTTGTAGAGACCATACGTGGTTCTTGTGAGATAGAGGAGGATATTAATCATGTATTAATCTGGTGTCATAAGGCGATTGAAGTTTGGAGTAGTATGAATATCACCCCACCTCATAACACTACTATTTTTAAATTTTTCTTATAGTAGGTTCTTGGAACAAGGAGTGCTGCTTACGTCCAAAAAGTAGTAGTGACTGTATGGGATTTATTGGAGGAGCGGAACAAACTGCTTTGGAATAATAAGGAGACGATTGCGGTGGAGTTGTGTTCCAGTTGCCGAAAATTCTTGCACGACTGGCAGGCTGCAGCGACTGCTGCTACTTTCGGACGACAGTCAGCAGGTCAGGTAGTGCGAGCTTGTTCGGGATGGGCGTAGAGAGTCGACCAGGGGATGGCAAGGCTTTGTTGCCGGTGCCTTTTTTGACAGTTTAAGAATAGCAGGTTTTGGCAGGGTTTTTGAGGATGCGAAAGGTGACTTCATTCAAGCTATATATAGTTTTGTGGACTCATATAAAGACCCTTTGCTTTTGGAGATATCAGGGTTTTTGATAGTATGTTTACTATCATTACAAAGTAATTTGCTTTCGCCAGGGTGTAATTTTATGGTCAAACTATTTTATTTGCTTTGAAGTCTTCTATTTTGGAGTTTTCGGAATTTGGTTTAATTCTTAGTGATTGTAGTGACAGAGATAAACTATTAATCATGCAAATGTAATAGTATATTTTTGGTGTATTTCTTTGAACAATTAATTAGAAATTTGATTAAATTTTTCAACATATTTTGTAATGATACATTTTGTATGTATCTAACTGGACCAAGTAGAGAATGATTGTTTTATACTGACTATTAAAACATATTTCCTAGGACATTAGAAATAAGATTTATATTCTTATTCTTCATTTAATTAATATGAGCAAATATATATTGTTTTGTACTTTAATTCATTAAAAAGTGAGTTTCATTTATCAGGACAATAATTAACAGATTAATTTTTTAATTAAAATTTCATTTATTATTTTTAATTAAAAAATAGATAATTTATTTTATTTAAAATATTAACGGCGTAGATAATCATACAATTAATCTTTATCGTTTGCTTTCCATGCGGATAAGATAGATTATTGACTTTTTTTTTTTTGAATATGCATTAGAGATAACAAAGTATTCAAAAAAAAATGCAGAAGGCTGAAGTCACACGGGTACTGTATTTTTCTGCCCACTCAGAAAAATAGTATTTATAGAATCAACTGAAATCACAGGGCAGAAGACTATAAGATGACTTGCAGATATCTGAAAGAACAACGGTGAGCGCAACAAGTTAGTTCTTATGAGATTTATTTATGGTCTATTTTTATACTTGTTTTGATCTTGGATTATTTCCCTTGCTTAATTCCCGGCTCCCATCATGTAGAGATTTGTTTGTTAGCTTTTAGGCCAGATGTGGCCACTGGATGGTTAGGAAGACAAAATAATATTGAAGCTACAGTTTCATATTCTTTTGCTCATTTTGAAGTGTGGAATCAAATTCCACAGTGATTGTTAACTTATTACCACTAATGCAAATGGTTTTGATTTGCCTTAAAAACAATTGTATAGGACAAAGGGAATACTAGATACTAAATATTTCTTACGGCAGAATATATAATTTGATAAAAAAAATTTATAATGCCCTAAACTTTAAAATCGACATTGTGATATCCTAAATTTCACTAGCAACAGATTTTTGACTTTTATATGTAAAATATTGATTTGATATGCGGTTAATATGACTTTTGAAATAATAATTTTTATATTTTTTAATTATCCAATAAGTGTTTGCGATCTAATTTTACAAATTGATACATTCAATATATCGAATAAAATATTTAATAATCCAATTCTATAAGTTGAAGTGTTCAATAAATTAAAATAAAAGTTGAAAATGTCATAAAATTTTTTATGAAAATACATGGTCAATTTATGCATTTCTTTTCAATCTAGTCAAAAGATATTTTAATCAGACATAGACCGAAGGGAGGAATAATAATGTTTGTCAACATTTTTTTTTCTTTTCGTTAAGGCATTGTCAACTTATAGTTGTTAGTTATTGGTAGTTAAAAGAATTATAATGTGAAAAAACAAAAAGAAAAAAAATCCAACTTCGACAATTTCAAAAACATTATTAAAATTGTTTGTGAAATAAATATTTAGAATGATAATTGACTTGTATTAGAATATTGAAAAGTTTATTTAAAACCTTTTTGAATTATGGCTCAGTTTCATTAAATTCAAAATAATAAATTTAAATTTATTTAAAAATAGCTCAAATTAAATCAAATCGATTCAGTTAAATTTTCACTTCGAATCGGTTTGATTTCATTTTTATCTTTAAAAAAAAGTTTAATTTACTCGATTTATAATAATCTAAACCAACAGAGTGGTCAGCCCTAACTATAAAGCGTCAAGAAAATTGAAAAAAAAATACAATAAGGTTGAAGCCAAAGCATGAAGCTGACACAACGAATATCATAAGAATAAGAAGAAATATAAGGTCAACAGCCATCGAAAGTTTGCCCATTTGGGATTCTCTTGGATCAGACGGCTTGTCTTTTTCCCCTATTTCACTTGCCGTTTATCCACTGCATGTATATATGTACCCCCTTCTACCATAGTTTATTCATTAATATATGCATCAACTTTTACATGTAAACGTGACATATGCCTATCACTTCCTACCCACGTATTATTGCTAAACAACAAGCATATTTGAAATTATAATAATTATGTCTTTGGCTAAAATAAAATATAAAATTATAAAATTATAATTAAATATAGAGTGTAAATCAATAATTAAAATAATTTATTTATAAGAAATAACCACAATTAGCCTAATTAGATAAGATAATAGAACTTTTAATTAAAATAATGGTTAAGCTACATTAAAATTCCTATAAAAAAAGGTTTAGTTCCTCGTCATTCAATCTCGAATTATGAAGAAATTATTAAAGAATTCATAAAAAAAAAGAAGGAATAAAAGGAGTAAAAGCTCTGAAAAAATTGAATTCTCTTACGCTCTGTTTATTTTTGAAAAATAATTTGTCTTTTGAAAAATATTTTTCAAATAACTTACTTTCCGTTATTTATTTACAGCATTAAAAATATTAGAATAATTGAAATTTTGCACTTTAAATAAGTAATTGCTTAAAAAATAAATATATTTGAACCACGTTAAGCTCAAGTAAAGATGGGGTATTGTTTATCTATAAGCCTTCACTCAAGAAAAGGAAAAGTTGATGCACCCACTCTATTATGAAAATCCAAAACAATTAAGAGGCATCAACCCTACAAATAAATATCATTATACAAACAGGGAAAAATTACATAGGGAGAAATCAAAATTCCTTTGATATGCATTGGGCTATACATGAACCAGACAGTTCATGAGCTATTCAAAAAACTCGTTTCATAAATTTAACTAGATGAGCTTAAACTCGAGTTTAAACCTCAAAATCAGACACGAGCTCGACAAGAACATATTTATTTACGAAGTAGTGCAGCGATCTGAAATTATTTGGGTCCATATTGCCAGAAATTGGTGAGTTCGGTTGTTTTCGTATAAATTTAGAAGCAAAAACAGGTAGCTTTTATTTAGTGCCATGAAAGTGGATGCAACTACCTTTTTAGGGAAAGCACACAATCAAAGAAGGATGAGACTGAGTACTGTTTAAGCCGGTAATATACAAGTTGCTACAAAAAAATAAATGATGTTTTTCTTTCCTGTCTCCCCAAAATTATATGAACGATGCAACGTAAACTATTAAATTATAAATTTATTTTATGCACTTTTTTTTAAATAATTTAACATTTTTGTGAAAATAAAATCTAATTTTAAATAATACTTTTTATCAGTACATCATTGTCATTATTTTTTTATCATGAGATTATCTTACGAATAATAATAGATTTTTGAAATGAAATTAATATTGAAATATATACATGTTTTAGCATTCGTTGGCAAGTCAATCAATTTAAATAAAAAATATATTAAAATTGTTTTTAATTTCGTTATATTATATTTTAGATGAAGCAAAGCAATCAACACATTAAATATGATGTTTTAGTTGAAATATGAACAGAAAGAAAGGTCAGAGAGCTTTTGCATAAAAATATTGAAAGTTTCAACAGAATTAGGTTAACAAAAGTCTGCTTAGAAATTCACAATTCAATGGAAGTATTTTGAGAGCAATTTGGTAAAATCATCACCCGAAGTAATAGGAACACGTTTTGCACATGAATCTTCAATGTTAAGATTTAAGATTAAAATCTTTTGTGAATCATAAATTAAAAAATCTTATATTCAAAACTTTCTTAAATGGAATAAAGCTTTTTTTACTAAGACACTTGGGCGGATTAAGAAATTTTTTTTTCTGGGGTCAATATATAAATTTTTGAAAAAAAAGGGTAAAAAACATAAATGAATTAAACCTTGTGAATAATTTAGATAAATATACGCATAGATAAGTTTAATGAGCCAAATTTGAATTCGACTTTTAAAACTTGAATCGAGCCGACGCCAATTCATTTTAATTTATTTATAATCATTTTAAATTGTCAAGTTGTATATTGTCACGACCCGTTTTCATGGGCCGGACCGGCACTAGGACCTGGGTAAGCTTAAGGCCCCCGAGGCCCGTAGTAAGCCTAATCTCTGATTTCAACACCATAATTACATGAAAATATTCTACAAGTTGGCCCATTATATT
>CANUEX010077618.1:0-15448 GCA_948099535.1 Jatropha multifida | reverse complement strand
CACAACCCAAAATAAAACCAAACACATTAAACTCACCCCCCCCCCCCCCCCCCCCCCCCCCCCCGCAAATTAGCAAGGATATGGTAACATATAATATAAAAAAAGAATTGAATCAACGCCACAAGTACTTACTTGATAAGTTTAAACAATCCTTGAAGTAACAATAAGAAAGAACTAAGCTCTCTTGAAGAACAAACTCAAATTTCTATAATCAAAGATGATCTATCTGTGATCACGTCTGTGGTGGCTCCTTATAGCCTTATACCAATCCTATATCTCAAATACTACTAACTAACCCTAAAATACTTGCATTGGACCAAGCCCAACACAAGTTGCCTTATAAAAGCAATAAAAACTAACTGATTGGGCTTAAGTTCTAAGCTTAAACGTGTAGTCTACTAAAAGGATGTCATGTGCCACTTAAGTAAGTCATGTGACACTTAGTTAAACTAATTCTAAGGCCCAACACAATATTAAATAAAGAAAGCCCAATTGAGGTCCAAAACACATTAAAAAAAGGTCCACGATATTAATTGAAGATAGATAGGCCCAAGCCCATTGAATGAGGCTTGTACTTGTGAATTCAGCCTAAGTATGCTCCAATGAGCATAAGTATCTTGGTATTTCCTTAAGCTCTTCTCCACGCTTGATAAACATATCTTCTTGAAGTTCTTGTGAGCTCAAAGCTTGTATGAAGATTTGCAATTGAGCTTTGACCTTTTTGGAATGTGCTCTGGTGATTGGCCCCATTGGAATCTTCAAGCCTTCATCTTCATGGCTGCCTTGGTGAGTTGTATCAGGAAGTTCAGTCGTTTGTTTCTTTATTTTCTTTGAGCTTGATGGATTTGTGATCTTCTCCTCCAAATTTAAAAAAAAAATAGAAATATTGTGGTAAAAAAATAGAGAGAAAAGAGAAAAAGAAGACCGTTACCTACGATAGCTTCTGATGTTCTAATATGGACTTCAATGTAATTTTCATATATCCTTCTCCACTAAAGGTTGAAAGTTGCAGAAATGGTTGTAAGATCCAGAATTGAAATAGTGGGTACTCCTTCATGGATTGATCTCTGAACAGCAACAATTTCCTTAATTTGACCCTTGATCAAAGGAGTTCGAGGTACTTGTAGAAAGCTGACTGAAGTTGGAATACCCTATAAGAGGCCAAATTGTCGAGCCCATTAAGTAGGTGTGTGGGCTGTTCAAAAACAAGGGTAGTAACATATGGTGAAAAAGAAACATTCCCATAAAGAAGCCTAGATGAAGTAAAGACAGCCTAATGATTTAAAGCTTCTATAGAAGAAACATCCTGTTTGTTGCTCATCCATGGTTTTAAACCTACTAATTGAAGTTCATTGGGATCATTAAAGGAGTAAACCTATTGAAATTGTTCTTTTTGGTTTTACTGATAAAAATAATTGTCACATGCAGGTCCAATTTAGAAGTAGCAGCTATGACTTGTAACATATGGTGAAAAAGAAACATTCCTATAAAGAAGCCTAGATGAAGTAAAGACAACCCAATGATTTAAAGCCTCTATACAAGAAACATCCTGTTTGTTGCTCATCCATAGTTTCAAACCTATTGATTGAAGTTCATTAGGATCATTAAAAGGAGTAAACCTGTTGAAATTGTTCCTTTTGGTTTTAATGATAAAATTAATTGTCGCATGCAGGTCCAATTTAGAAGTAGCAGTTATGACTCATGGCCTGAAGATGCCACTTGTATGTGATAAGGGAGATGCCTTCAAGTCTGGGAAGTAAGAAAATAACCAAAGCTGAACAATCCATAAACTACTAGTCTACTTCTAAAAGGAGTTATCCGAAATCATCTTTGAAATGTAATGGTATACAAACCCAGAAAACATAATGCCCAAAGCATATTTATCACCATTAGTAAGATAGTATGCCAGAGAAAGATATTCCTTTGTAGGATGAGTTGAGAAAAGATAGAAAAGAAAAAGTATATTAAAATCCATATGAACCGTACGTGATCTGCATAGCTAATGCCTTGTCCATAATCAATTGCTAGCCTATATGAAGTGAAATCATTCGAAAAATCAGCACGATCTTGCCCGCAAGGAATAAGAGTTGGGCAATCATCACCAAGAACAAGTAATGCAGTTAAAGTTTTAATGTCCTTGAGAGTGATGGACATAGGACCCATTAGAAAAATGAAGGAGTTGCAGGCACTAGATCAATACCTCAAAGCCGCAGAAAGTA
The DNA here is from genome assembly GCA_948099535.1 of Jatropha multifida. Classification (NCBI taxonomy): domain Eukaryota; kingdom Viridiplantae; phylum Streptophyta; class Magnoliopsida; order Malpighiales; family Euphorbiaceae; genus Jatropha; species Jatropha multifida. Next base: position 13,229 of record CANUEX010077618.1, on the reverse strand, counting down.
TTTCATAATTCAAATGAAGAGCATCAGGAGAAAGGCGGCTTATTTTGATCAGATCGAGGAGACCAGTCTTTTCTTGTAGTCTTGTTATTTCAAAGATAGAACAGTAATCCATGAATTCCATTTATGATTGTACTGAGGCCATGATCCTTATCTATCAGAGGTTAATGGGGATATCAATCGCTTATAGAGAAGGAGTTCATTGGTATGACTTAAAGGAAATAGATTTTGTGGAGGACTTTTAGCCATAAGGTGAATGGTTTTTTCTCTTGAATAAAGATGGATAGATGCCCCAGTTAAAAAAAAGGGGGCGAAGGGGTCAAGTTCAATTTGAAATGAAAGTAGCATTAATAGTTGAGGTGTTCCTGGAAATTTACCTTAGATAGTTGTGCACCAGGAGATGTGTTACGGGAAGGAATAGTCATGCTAGGACTGGAAGAAGAACCTAAAAAGAAAGTGGACAGTAAGAATTTTTAAGTAATCCAGCACAGTTTCCTTTTTATTTTTTTTCAAGTTGTAGGAATCGACCACTCCAGCCGATTTTTATCAAACACAGAATGACATACAACATATGTATCCGTAGCCATCAAGTTCAATTCCAAGTCCAAGTTACATTATTTCACTGCTTACCTTGAGCAACTCTAGCAAATGAGTTTATCCCGGTATTGGAAAATAAATCAGTTGTGAATGGAACAACTTGAAGAGAAGCTAGCACAATAAGAATTATAGGATTCCTTGGTTCCGCTACTGATGTATTTTTATTATTTTCACCGAGGACAAAATATGTGAAATTTTATGCAAAAGGATCCATAGCAGTCTAAAAAAATGCAATGAATTTACACATAGGTAATTTTTATATATATGCATTTATTTCTACAAAAATATAAAAAAGAGGTGATGGTACGTTACTATACGTGTGCGTTTTGTGCGCGCGCGTGTATATATATATATATATATATGCATTAAAAAAAGCAAAAGAAAGAAAAAGAAGAAGGGGATGTGATGTTTTCTCAAAGTGTGTTTTTATATGTTATAGCTGTGTGTGACATGAAGATGGTGTGATATGATGTAAAAAAAAGGAAAGGACAAATGAAATAAAGTTGTCAGACGTGGAGTTTATTGATTAAAGAAAAGGCAACAAAGAAACTAAAGAGGAGTCGTACCTTTGTGTTGATGAGCAGTTGAAGGTAAATCAAAAATTAATATGCGCCATTCAAATGAAAGATCAGTGAGAAAGTTGAGTTTGTGAATAAATAAAGCTTAAAAAGGGTAAAACTTGCTGCTAGGGTTAGGAATAAATATATGAAAATCATAGCATGCCTTGGATTGGGTTAGAGATTAGAAATTGGGTTGGGCTTTGATACATGAAGAACGACCTATCAAGCAAATTTCATGTGTGAGGGGCAATTGTTTACACTATATTTTAATTATGGGCTTGACTTGTGGACTTATAATTTATTTAAGCTTAAAATTAATTAATTGGGCTTTTGAATATGAAAGCCCATAATTAATTACTTTTTGGTAAAAGGAGGTTAGCTGGATGAATAAAACTTCTCCCACATTGCATGATGATAGGGGGGTACTTAAGCAGTTACCTAGTAAGTTGAGAAGTCATGTGTATAAAAGAGATAACCATTAGGTACTTATAAAAGTGAAGCTTAAGTACATGATGGGTTCAACTCCAAAAAATCATACTCAACTACAATCTCAAGCAAATAATAGCTTCAATTTTATTTATGTTTATTGTAATTTCATTTCCAAGAATTTTCTTTTGTAATTTCAGTCACTGTTAATATAGTATTTCAATTTCAAAATAATTTCTATTTCCTGTGTTATTTCTCTAGAATTTCTAATTTCTGCACTATCTATTTTCTAACAATTAGTGAAATGACTATCACAGAGCCAAAACCTTCGGTCTTTTGTTTAAGAAGTTCAAGTGGTGCAATTTATCTTGAAGTTGGTAAACTTAATTATCTACCACGCTCAAGCTGTTAGTCAGCAGTCATTGTTTTCCAATGCGAACACTTAGATATATGTACACACACAAAAAAAAATAATATATGTATCAATTCATATTATCAAATAGAGAAGTTGGGTACAAGTACGACACAGTGGTTCACCCGATTTCTGCTAGTGATACAAAATATCGATTATCGAGGAGGTTAGGACATGCCTCTTCTGGCAATTTGTCGAAGAGGGCACGAATTATCGTGACATGTTGGATAGAACTCAAAATACAATGTGTAGAATGAGTTGTGGAAAAATCCACAGTGTCACGCATTTGTAAAAGACATTGATACAATGTGTTTGAGTATTACTCATCAAGTTACGTAATTTGGTTAAAATTAAACTAGTGTAACAACTTATAATTTTTATGGGAAAAAAACAATGTATATAGATGTAAGCAATATTGCCATTAGATAATATATATATGTATATAAGGGATATAGTATTCTTCCTTTACAATTTAAACCATGTAAACTTTAAACTGAATGATGATGAGGTTTATCTTTCATGTTAAATAACAAGGACAGCTTGAAATGAAGGTTGAATTGAAACTATGAACTCTTTATAAACCAAACAATTATAATAGTATGTGAAGGACATGAAATAAACCATTCAATATAATTATCAATGACTATAACCTAATGATTCAAGAATCATAATAATAATCAATAAGAATATGAAGATAATGATTAGAACATAATAAATGAATGCATAAATGAATCAATAATAGAGCGTTGATATAATATAAATAAGACAAAATCAAAGCATAAAAGCATTAGAGGTAAATAACTTGTAGGAATAATAATGGAAAGTAAAAGATCTAAACCTAATAAGAGATATAAGGAACTAAATCTAAAAAAACATTAAGCAAAGGTTCAAGCATTTGATGTTTATCCTACAAAGGATGAACAAATATGACTATCACCACCCATAACCATATTCTTTATTAATCTAGATGATATAAATGGCTCTAGGACATCATTTAGGTCTTAAGGCTTGATGCTATGACCAAATGAATCAACAAAATCGAATTAAAGCTTCACAAACACAAAATAAGAGCTTCTGGATAAAAGCTACATGGGCCGCATATAGTGGTTGATACGGTGCAAATAAGCAAAATATTTTGTGTTTTTTCAGGTTATTTAGATAGATTTTACTATGTTTTGAGTGATTTTCATTATATTTTGTGATATAGTCCTTTTTATATGTCCTTGCCCTTATATTAATGAAAATTTACTTTGTTATTGGACCAAATTGATGATTATGGTGCATAGTTAAAATCCTAAAGGACATGGACTTAAAAGATTAAAAGAATCAAGTTAGTGTCGAGTCGTCACAGAGCATCTCATGCACGAGTCATGAAGAACATTGTCGACTCATCACAACTTATTTATCCTACCATCATGTCTCTTCTCACAATAGATACGTCCTCTCTGATGAGGTTCGATTTGGGACACTTAGAAGGGTATAAACACAGATGGTTGAGCACCACTTCAGAGGAGAGAATCAGTCAAGAAATACTTGAAAAATATTGGAAGAGTTAGTTATTAAAAATTAAAGAGAAGTGACTTTTCAAGGAAGAGTTACAATTCTTAGAATAAGAAGAATTCCAACAGTGTTTTTCCTTCTCCAAGAGTGAAATATTCTTCTGTTCTTTACCTCCTTAATCTTTTCTTTGCTATCATTTATAAATTGTTGTTGGTTTCTTGAATTAAATATGACTTCAAATTTAATTATGTGATGAGATCACACACTTTTTCTTAAGTAATGAAATGATCGTTTTCCTTTTATGAATGAGTTTGTATTTTTATTAATTGAGAATTAACATTGTTGTATGTGCCTGATCAACATATACGACATATAAATTAGGAATATACAATGAGAGTTAGTATTCTTGGTGGAAAACTAATTAAATTCATTTAGACATAAGGATTTATCTTTGAGGAAAGTAAATTCCACTATAAGGGGTTAAAAGATTAATAAAGAGCATAACATTCATGAGTATCATTACATAGGCATGAGATTGCATGTAATATCTACACATGAAACACCTTTTGTTGACTTTAAAAGACTTTAGGTTAATCTTCCAAACATCTCATTCATTAACTTATTAATTGATCATCAACTAGAAAAAGTGTTGTAATCTTGTCATATCATTAAAAGATTATTTCATTAAAATAGTTTAAGTGATTTTGTCTTAGCCATTTAATTTATTTTAGTTTAGATATGACAATCAATCAATTTATTGGTTAGCCTAAACAATTTTAGTACTCAATCTAATAATACTTAATTCCAAACACCTAATGTTCGACCTTTTGCTTATCACTATACTAGGTAAGGGTTATATAGTGTGAAAGACCTCGATAATAGCGGCATGCGTCATGACCCTTGTGACATGCTAGGTTCCACGGACTAGAACCTAAAATAAAGCATTGAAGGCCTGGATGCCTATTTGGCTGTGGAGAAAAATCAGGCACCACTTCCTAATGGTGTGTGCCATTTAGAAGTAGGGTTAGCTACTTTTGAGCAGCCAAACAATCTTGGATGATCCTAGATTTCTCTCATGTCTAAACCTTTAAGAAGTAGCTTTTAACCACTCAGATGAACATAAATAAATATAATATAAAGTTAAGCTCTCAGATTTTACCTTAATTAGAGTGAAACACAACTTTTAAGTAAAGAAGTTAATGAACACCCTTTAGAACACAAAACGTGATCCAAATCTTGAGTTTGTTTTTAATATTTGTGTATGGATGATTGATTTCATGATCTTGGTAATTTTTTATTACTAAGCAACACTTAAAAGTTTAATGAGAGAAAAACTAGTTTTCAATAAAAAAAACCTAAGTGTAGTGTATAAAAAAATATTTTCTCTAATCACAAAAATTCCAAAATCCCCTAAACCCCTTTGTATAATCGGGTATTTATAGGCAAAGTGTGATATTAACCCTAATTTTAGCGGTTGGGTGGCAAAAGCCACTGGTGACCCCTAAAAATAATGGGTTCCATTTTATAGAAAATCAAATCGAGCCACATGCAAATTGAGGCAATGCACTGAGATGCATAACGGGCACACACATGATGTTTCTTGGGTCCTATTTCAATGTGAAACTCCTAAAAATCTAGAAATATAAGACCTAGTAAGTCCCTTACTTTAACCACGAGTTATTGAATTGAGTATTGGTCCCATTGGATGTCCAAAAATTGAATTTTATTTAGAAAAAGGTTACATCACTGATCTTGTTTTTGGGGCAAAATTAAGCATCAGCACTCTTCTTCTCTGAGCTTCACTTTATAACAATACCCTTCCCTTAAGAACATCTTTATCCTCAAGGATAAAAGTTTGGAAATCTTAACTGAACTCCTACAAATTTTCAAGTAGTATCTGCAGTTAAGGAATTGGGCCAATGAACTAACCATTGTGTAGTAGCTTGGTTTTCTTTTTTAACTGTGCATCCGTCAAACATAGGTCGAGGATAAGGAGCTAGAATAGGCCATTGCAGGTAGGACAAAGGAAGAGGAATGAAGTGTTGTGTGAACTGACTTTAAAAGAGAGACATGAAATACAATGTGAATTTGGGCATATGCAAGTAGCTCCAGCTTATAAGCAACCTTGTCAACTCTATCAGTGACCTTGAAAGGATAATAGTATTCGCAATAGACTTTTGAGTGGTGCCTATTAATTGAATTTTGTATATATAGCTTGATTTTAGATAAACCAAATCTCTAATTTGAAACTCTCTCAGTATGGATCTCATCCATAATGCTTCATACTGAGAAGGCTTTTGTAGCTCAATTTTCAAAAAACCAAACAGTGGATTCATTATCTCCCATAAAAACATCCACGGCCTCCATATTAGATTCATTAAGGAAGCAAGGTAAATGTAATGGTGGAGAAACACCAAATAAAGCCTCAAAAAGAGATATTTTTATTGTTCAGTGATAAGAAGAATTGTACCAATATTCAGCCAAGGAAAGCCATTGAAATCATGTATGAGGAAGTTGACCTACCATACACCTCAAAAAATTTTCAAGACACTTATTCACTATTTTAGTTTATCTGAGGATGGTAAGTAGTTGAGAGGTGAAGTTCTACTCCTTGCAATTTGAAGAATTCATACCAAAATGTAGTAGTGAAAACAACAATGATTAGGATTTAGTAAGTAGATTAAAATTTTGGAAATAATAAGAAATTAGGGAAAGCACTTGCATTTTTTCTGTGAAATTTTATTGCAAGGATTTTAGTAAGATAATGCATATAAAGGGTACTAGAGCTATAAGTATTTGATCAATAACAACTGGTTCTTTCAACATAGGATGTGGCACCTCCAACTTGGTCTATCCATAGACTAGGTGGTCTATGCGTAGTCCAATTAAAGGGTGTTACAAGCCATTTGATGGTATAAAATTAGAATTTGATTTTGGAACAAGTTGATTTTGGGATATTGGTTTATAGTTTTGATTTTGGGTTTGATTTTGGGTGAAGTGATTTGTAGTATGAGACAAGGAAGTCAAAAAAATTTAGTTGAATTAGGTTTTTATTGTATACCAACAATAGTCAATCCTTGCAATCTGGCTAATTCATAGGCTTTTGATAAGTTAGTACGTTTAAACAATTTGATTGGCATTAAAAGTTAGTCCTTAGGTCTAAAGAGGAAAAAACTTCTTGATTGTTCTTCAAATGTTCCCCCTTCAGGATAAAGTGCATCAAATGAATGCAAATATTCTTAAAATGGAACTTTTTGTTTAAGATTTCTTAATTATGTTGATGGATCTGTGAGGCCCCTCCTGAGCACTTGTGGATTCAACCTAAAGGATGGCATCGATTTGGACAGGCTCATTGGTTGGTTTATCATGAACCAAAAGAACTCTTATGGTTCCTTTGTGTTGGTTTAGATTAACGCTTATGACTCTTTAAAGCGCTTGTGTGTGTGTTGTGTTTAGAGTTGCCACCTTAGTTTATTTTTATTTTCGAGGAAAATATAAGATAAAAATCTTATGATTGACTCTTTTTAATTGCCACAATGGATAAAATGCTCTAGCGTCAAATCGTTGGGTTCAAGGACTAGGTTTTCAACTCTTTCGTATGAATCAATGGTTTGAATTTTAATCAATTAATCAAAGTACTTATTTTCCATGAATGCAAAATTATCAATACATGAGCAAGTAAAATGCATGGCAAATATGAGCAATATAAAGCATTAAGAACATGAATAAAAGGTGTAACCCAACTGTAGCCTCATTTATTAAGGATTCTAGGTCATGAGACACATTTCCCTAGGTCCCGACTAGTCTGTTCAATCGGAGGCCCACTACTTAGGTTGAAATCCTAAGTATGCCTACACACCTCATTTGAATGGGATTAGGGCGCACAAAGTCCTATCTTCAATTAAGATGATAGGTTTTTGATATGGTGATATTATTAGAATGGGCATAAAGGTTCCAGACGGAGTGAACTTGAGTGCCAGACAGACTGGGCTTAAAGCATTTTTATGTCAGATGGCCTCAAACTTAATTGCCAAAGTTAAGGTTTAGTGATTATACCCCAAGTCAACTTGGGTTTTGTAGGGGAAGTGGTGTAAGCGTGCAGCTTCGAAGCTCCACGGTGTATCTTCTTAATCAAAGAGACCAAGCCTTTCTCCAATAAAGCAAAGGATGTGTATGAGGACACAATTTAGTCTTACATTAATTTTAATTAATTAGTTAATATTAGCTTTAGACCAAACGGTGTATCTTCTTCATCAAAGAGACCAAGCCTTTCTCCAATAAAGCCAAAAGGATTGACTTTTGAGTACTAAGTCAAATTCTTGGCTCGATTAAGGAAATCGAGTAAACCCAAACTTTAAGGTCTTAGAAACATGTGTAGGGGGGACAAATAGAGTCATTGAAGCTTGAGAAATGTTCAATCAAGCAACAAGAGGTGCCAAGGCAAGGGCGAGTCTTCATTTATCGGAGTCTAGAGGCTAACCATGGTACCATGAGGGTTGCACGCGGTACTATGGGTGGGACCCATAGTACCATGAAAAGTGGCTCTTTTCTACTCTTTTTGATCAATCCAGGTGTTGTTTTGCTTCTAGAGTTCGATTTGAGGCCTAAACGATGTTCGATCGAGCTAATTCTTGCATCGTTGGAATAGTGACAGAATTTCCTATGTCTCAATATGAGATTAAGGTCAACAGGATCATTATAAGTATTACTTCCAAATCTAGCTTGATGAGGCCCTTGAGTTCATGAACCATATCTTGTATCCTAGTCTCTTGTCTGTTCTCTAATTCTAATACAGAATTACTATTTCTTTTCGAATTGCTTCATGAGCATGAGTTATAAAGAAAACTCAGTGGTGGGTTTCAGTTCAGGACAAGAAGAATAAAAAGAGAAGAAAAGTGCTTAGAGAGAAGAAGAAATTGAGAGAATTGTATTGAATCTCAATTATCCAATATACATCTCAATTATATCCATTACAGCTTGTATTCAAAATGAAAGTAATTTTGGCTGCACCTCATGAAGCTTTCTAATTGAAGTTAATTGAATTGTTCTTACAAAATTCTAATAAACTTTATTGACTAGCATAGTAATACTTTGCATTTCCTTATAAGCCACAGTGCACCGTTTTATTAAGTGATCTCTTCTTCTGCAAGTTTCACTTCATAACATGACAGAAGTCCTTTCTCCCTTAACAAGATGTCTTAAGTTCAAGCCATGAGTATGGAGCCTTTTTAAACACAAGAGGGATTTTCCCCCTTCATGGGCTTGCATAGATGAATCTTGATTAATCGATCCAATAGACTTGAAATAATGAATGGTTTAAATCAAAAAATTATATTTTAATTTTATCTAAAAAAAGATAATTCCTGATTAAATCTAATTTTTTGAGTCTTATTTGCCTTGGAACAAGCCATAAATGTAACCCTATTAGTATAATATATATGTTGAAGTACCACTTATTAATGAGCAATTCATTTAAAATACTCTGAATTTTGCTAGTTGTATCAATTGCACTCCAAATTGAAAGTTTGTAATAATTGAATCCTAATTAAAAATTAATGCCTCAAAATAGTAAATAATACAATTGCAGGTCCCACACACTGACACGTTAAACTAACCCAACTCCAAACCTCTGCTCAAAACGTACTATTTTGCCTAAACCCCTCTCCTTTCATTTCCTTTTCTCTTTCTTCTTCTCCAAGTCACCTCTTCCAACACTTTCACCCAATCATATTGGAGCTCACGAAGAACCAAATTAGTTGAATCAAAATAAAAAATTAAATGTTGAAATCCTTGTATTTAACATTCTTGATTTACTTTCCTTATTTGCTAGAATTTCCTAGTTAATTAGTTTCCTATTCTAGTGAGATCCTTGTATATAAAATACCTAGCTTAGAGATTGTATATTGAACATAATTGCAAGAAATACAGAATTTTTTTCTTCCCTTTCTTCATGGTATCAAAGCCTTGCTGCGAAATTGGTGTTTCAACAAGGGTTTCTGTCTAAAACGGGTCTGAGCTACTAACAGCTTCGCTAGAAGTGAGAGTTGATTGTCACCACCCATCTCAAAAGGAAGAGGGACCGCCAATCAGCCCTCCGTCAAAACCGCGTCGTCGTTCGATCACGGGCCAATGGAAGTTTCTGACCATTTGTCACGCACCGACGTGTGCGGTTGTTTCCGGCAAGTTCCATCAAAGTTTCTGGTTTCGACGACCTCGATTTGGTGTTGCGACCTAACTCCACTGGTTCCTCAGATCTAGTTCTGCCTTTTTTGGAATTTTTTCCCTTTTTTTGACATGTTTCACTGCTGTTGCATGTTTCTCTACGTCTGACAGTATTTTTTGATGATATGGGTGACGAAAAGAAGACAGATTTCATTTTTCACTCAGAGAGCCCCTCACTTCAGATTAGTCCGATGAAGTTAAATGGAACAAATTACCTGGCTTGGTCTCAGTCTTTCTAATTATTCATCGAAGCAAGAGGTTTGCAGGGATACCTTGATGGTGGAGCGACAAAACCAATTTTAATAGATCCGGGCTTTAACAAGTGGAAATCCGAGAATTCTCTTATTATGTCTTGGTTAATAAATTTCATGCAACCAACTATTTCTCGAGGGTATTTTCTCCTTGATACAGCTAAGAAGATTTGAGATGCCGCTTCACAAACATATTCACAAACAGGAAACTATGCTCAGAGATATGAATTGCGAAAAAAGGTTCATGAGACAAAGCAGGGGGATCTGACTATTGCTCAGTATTTTGCTGAACTTAGCAAGTTATGGCAGGAACTAGACTATTATCAAGAATTTCAAGCAAAATGTGCTGATGATGCGACTCAAGTTCAGAAGTTGATTGAGGTAGAACGAGTGTATGATTTTTTGGCTGGCCTAAATAATGAGTATGATCAGATTTGAGTTCAGGTTCTTGGACGGGATCCTTTTCCATCCTTGCGATAAGCTTACTCATTTGTACAGCAAGAGGTGACCAGGAGGAATGCCATGGTTCACAGATCTACAATGGATAAAGCAGGGTTGATTGCAAATTCTGCAAGAGAATAAATATAGGCTGCGAAGGGAGGTTCTTCGGATAGAGATCATCTGTTTTGTGACTATTGTGGGAAGAATAGGCACACTAAGGAGTTATGCTGGAAATTAAATGGATGCCCAACTAGGGGGCATGGAGGGAAGTGAGTTAGTTCGTTTAGACCACAGGCACACGTATCTGATACTGGAACTTTGTCTAAGGAACCATCTACTGCTGGTAGCTTTTCTAATAGGGAAATTCAGTCTTTGAAACGTTTATTGCCACAGCTTGATTCTTCCTCATCTGCTGCAGCTTCTAATTTTGTTAATTCAAGTAATGCTTTTCTTACCTCTCTTGCGAAACCCTCTTGGGTGATAGATTCAGGAGCAAATAAACATACAATAGACTCTATAAAACATTTTCTTACATATTCTAAGTATCAAGGTACAGAAAAAATTCGTATTGCGGATGGCTCCTTTGTACCAATTTTTTGCACACGTTCTATTGACTGTACTTCCAATATTAGACTTTCTTCTATTCTTCATGTTCCTCGATTTCCCATTAATTTGTTATCTATTAACTTAATCACAAAAGCGCTTAATTGCAAAGTAACCTTTTACCCTACTCATTGTATTTTTCAAGAACTAAACACGAAGAGAATGATTGGCAGTGGTAGCTTGCGCAATGGACTGTTTCTGTTGGATGACATTTGTCGGTTTTCAAATCTGGGTACCATTCAAGCTTTGTTAGGAACTTCTAGAAATCCTTCCCATGAAGTTGTTCAATGGCATAGGAGATTTGGCCATCCCTCTTTTTCTGTTTTAGGACGTTTATTTCCCACTTTGGTTACTAAGTGTGATTTGGATTCTTTAGTATGTGATGCTTGTGAACATGCCAAACACACTAGGTATTCTTATTCTCCAATTAATAATAAAAGCTTGATTCCTTTTGCTACTATTCACTCTGATGTATGGGGTCCTACTGAAACTATCTCTCTTTCTGGTTATAGATGGTTTGTGACCTTTATTGATTGTTGCACTAGATTGACTTGGGTTTATTTGATGAAAACAAAAAGTGAAGTTTTTTCGTGTTTTCAGAACTTTCATAAAATGATTTGCACCCAGTTTGATGCGCATGTTAAAATTCTGAGAACTGATAATGGTACTGAATACATGAATACAGTTTTTCGTACCTATTTAGATTCTAATGGTATCATACATCAAACTAGTTATGTCAATACTAGTGCTCAAAATGGGGTAGCTGAAAGGAAAAATAGGCATTTATTAGCAGTAGCTAGGTCACTTATGTTCACTATGAATCTTTCCAAACCATATTGGGGTGATGCTATTAATTGCTGCTTATCTTATCAATCATATGCCTCTTCGTACTTTGGATTTTAAAACTCCATTAGAGGTTCTCCAGGGAAAAAATTCTTATACTATGCCTCCTAAAGTGTTTGGTTGTGTTTGTTTTGTACATCAAAATGGTTCAAGCAAATTAGATCCTAGAGCCTTGAAGTGTGTGTTTGTTGGTTACTCTACTACTCAAAAAGGATACAAGTGTTATTATCCTCCTTTTAGGAAATATTTTGTGAGTATGGATGTTACTTTTAGAGAATTTGAGCCTTATTTTCCTGTCCAGTCACCTTTTTAAGTGGAGAAATATCAGAAGAAAGAGGTGATGGATGACATTCCTTTCCAGGGGGAGATTCCAATAGAAATAGATAATAAGAGAGACCAACCACCTAAAACTCTAGGAAGATTGGATAGACCTGATTTGAAAATCTACACTCGGCGGACTAATACAGATGCAACCGTCGACCATGAGACCTCCGATCAACCATCCTCTCCGATTTTAGTCTTTGAAAATACAAAAGAGCAAGAACCTGGTGAGTCTTCTTTAATCCCTATTGATTCTGATTCTAATCTTGATTCTAGCGCTTTTGACAATGATCTTGATATTCCTATTGCTCTTAGAAAAGGAGTTAGAACATGCACTAAACATCCCATCTCTCATTTTATCTCCTATAATGCTCTGTGCCCTTCCCATAGAGCCTTTGTTTGGTCTATTTCTTCTGTTTCTATACCACAAGATTGGCAAAAGGCATTATAGGACCCAAAATGGAAGGCTTCAATGGTTGAGGAAATGAGAGCTTTGGCAAAAAATGAGACATGGGATCTTGTAATTTCACCACTAGGGAAAAAGCTAGTTGGATGTAAATGGGTGTTCACAGTTAAACATAGGGCAGACAGTTTAATCGAGAGGTATAAGGCTAGATTGGTTGCCAAAGGATTCAGTCGAACCTATGGAATTGATTACCAGGAAACGTTTGCCCCTATAGCCAAGATGAACACTATCAGAATCTTATTGTCTTGTGCAGCCAACCTTGACTGGGAGCTACATCAGTTTGATGTTAAAAATGCTTTTCTACATGGTGATTTGAAAGAAGAGGTATATATGGAAATTCCTCTGGGATTTGTTGATGACAAGACTGGAGGGAAAGTTTGCAAGCTGAAGAAGTCATTATATGGGCTGAAACAATCACCAAAAGCATGGTTTGAAAGGCTCAGTAAAGCCATGCTTTCCTTTGGGTACATTCAAAGTGATGCTAATCATACCTTGTTCATTAAACATTATACAGGTAAGATCACATTAGTTATTATTTATGTTGATGATATAGTTGTGATAGGGAATAATAAAGAAGAAATGGCTCACTT
>CANUEX010077602.1:35000-46529 GCA_948099535.1 Jatropha multifida | reverse complement strand
TTTTTCCTTGTTCACTAATAAATCGACTAATTAAACTCATATTTCTATAATCAATTCGATCCCCCGATTGGATCGGGGGCAAACGCCTACGAAAAGATCGCTTGACTTAAGAAAAAGTCGTTTGGATTTATCCATGGTTTGTTTATTCCTTATTTCGAAAATCCTATTTCGTTCAATTGGATCAAAAATGATTTAGAATTAAGAAATAGGATTTTGCTTGTTTATTTTCTATTTTTTATATTTACTTTATTTCAATTTAATTATATATAATTTCTAATTCAATATATAATTCCATTTTAATAATATATAATTATATAGAATTATATAGAATTATATATTCTAATTTCGAATATTTATTCTATTTTATATTATTATTCTATTATTATATATAATAATATTATATATTTCCATATTTATATATATTTCTATCTATATTTCGATTTTTTTATAATTATATATTCATATTCTAATTATATATACTAATTAGATATAATTTAGATATAATATATATAATATAATAAAAAAAGAATATTTTAATTAATATTTTAATTTTTAATATAGAATATGTTATGTTAATATGTTATTTATGTCATTTTAATCTTCAGTGACACGCAAGTGATCGGTCCCATCTATTTTTTTATCTCTCCATGAATTGTATGTTTGTAACAATAGGGACAGAATTTTCTCAATTCCAACCGACTAGGCGTATTGTGTCGATTCTTCTGAGTAATATATCTGGAAATGCCTTTGGATTTCTTATTAACACTGTTTCGAACACAACCGGTACATTCTAAAATAACCCTTACTCGTACATCCTTCCCCTTGGCCATGAACCTCCTTGGGATTTTTTATTCACTCAACTCTTCTATTTTCCGATCTGAAGTGAAGAAGAGAGGGACGAAAAAAATAGAAGTTGCTAATTCGAAATCCAAATTATGAAAGATTTCATTGCAACTAATATAGTTATAGTAATAATAAGTAATACAAAGATTTTAAACTATATTTTGATTAGAAGTTTTGATTAGAATCACAGTAAAGTATTTCATTTAAGCGTCTTGTATAATACTGTTGCACTAACCACATTACCACTTCCCTTCTCTTAATTTAAGTGGAGTTAAGTTACTTTACTTGAAGCGCGGGCCCCGAGTTCCGAGTTTTGCTGAAGTTGAATTCACTTTTATTCTTTTCTAACTTATTCTAATTAAATAAAAAAAGAATAGGGGAGTAGTAGTTACAGATATTTAATTGTATCTCTAATCTTCTTCACCCCCTCCCCCGCGCGTTGATGACTAGAATGAAAAAGTCAACCCATCTGGGAAAAAACGATTGATCTCTATCAATAGACCTGCTAAAGACGCAAACCATAGAGTACTTATTACCGGTGCCACGGATAGATATGTTTTTAGATCTCGCATTTTAAATTCTCCTTCGTTACTCTTTATTGTTAGTGTAATAAATAATGTTTATTTTATTCTAATACATAATGATAATACATATTTAATCAGATGTATATGGAATTAAAAGACACTTGCATTTTTTTTGTACACGGAATCTCTAATTCAAATTCAAATGTACAACAATTTGATCGATAAGATTTTCCTTTTCTTAAAAAAAAAAATACGTCACCCCCAAGCATTCACGAAATTTACGTAAGTTTATTATTCTATAATATATGATATGAGATCAAAAAGAAAAAATGGCAATCGATATCAATGAGGAAAATGAGAAATGAGATAAGTATGTGGAAAGCAAAATGGGTATTCTTTACAATAACATTGTAACCCAATTGAAAGGGATGTAGCGCAGCTTGGTAGCGCGTTTGTTTTGGGTACAAAATGTCACGGGTTCAAATCCTGCAGAGCGTGATTCTGTTCTTGTTTTGTTAGGTCAAAAAGGTCAAAATTTATACGGAAAAAATAGAGGAGCAATCTGAATTTGACCTCCTGCGGACTAAAGAAAGGAGGAGGTCAAAAAACAAAGTGTTAATTAATCAAAGGTCCAATTGATCGCCACGTCTGTATTGTAAATATGCAGTTACGAATAATCCGGCCAAAGTAATAGGAATTAGACCTAAGACGATTCCAAATAGAAGAACTTCAATCATTTCAATTTATTTGAAAAAGGGAAAAAGAGAGGTAATATCTATCCTTAAATATTAATCTATATGGCTCATAAATCTCAATACAAAAATTGTAACACAGTAAAGAACTAAAGAATCGATGGAATATTATCGATGGAATATTGTAGGAATATTGTAGAAAATTTTCCTTTTCTTTTTAGAAATTGTTCATTCAATTAATTTCAAATATTAATTTCAAATAAGTCGTATCTTGCTCAGACCAATAAATAGAACGGAGGTTATAGTTAAAGCCGCTAGTAGAAAACCGAAATAACTAGTTATAGTAGGCATTAAGGAGCTAAATAAATTTTTTTTATACATATGCTTGTAAAGCAAAAGCACTTTCCTAAGTTAAATTTTTTGAAAGATACGAGGATAAACAAAAATACCAAATGAAAGAATAAGTTCAATTGAGAATTTTTTTATTTATTTATCAATCATTATCATTCTAGATTATAGACTATAAACAGCACTAATAAAATAGAATGATAATGTATATAAGTAAAAAAAGAAATCCATTTTTCATCTATGACATCCACTTATATTCTCGTGATTCCGAGTCAAGAGATTCGTTAGACAGTTCTTGAGAAATAAAATAGAAAACTAATAGAAAATCGAATATAAAATAGAAACCTAATATTACATACAATAATTAAATATTAAAAAAATATTAATAATAATTAATAAGAATAAGTAATAAAAACTGTGTTGTATAACTTCACTCAAAAAAACTTTATAAAATTTTTCTATTTTGATACTTTCTTTTAGTTTATAGTTTATTTATTTACTATTTATTTATTTGTATATTTTGTATATTTGGATCGAATTTTTATCGTTTTTTCCATTTTAAAACGAAACCTCTATTTTTCTTTTTTCTTTATTTTTCTTTTTTCTTTATAATACCTTTTACTTTTTCCTTCTATTTTCAATTTTATTTAAATTGAACTTATTAGATTTATTAGTTGATTCATTCACATAATATCTCGAATAAGAAGAAAAAAAAGTATCGCACGATCAGATCACTTGAAAAAATCAAAGTGGTTAAGTGTCAAGAAAGAACCTTTGAATCTAATATACGAATACGTGCATCACGAATCACGAATATTGATTATTAGATATTAGAATTATTTTTTCGTTGTTCTCCTTCTTTCATCGAATATTCTTTACTACTGGTACTTGTTAATGGATGACTAACCCATTTTTAAAATGAAAAAAAGGGGGATTCCAACAAAAAACTCTTCTTCTACAAGCTCCAAATTTTTAGATTTCACATCTAAGAATTGCGGAAATATAATATGAGAATCCCCTTTATAATATGATAATCTCCCTCATGAATTATTATTGAAACTCGTCGAATTCGCATTTTACCCGATCTTATGATACACAATTCTACAGCAACAAA
Organism: Jatropha multifida; assembly: GCA_948099535.1. Taxonomy (NCBI): domain Eukaryota; kingdom Viridiplantae; phylum Streptophyta; class Magnoliopsida; order Malpighiales; family Euphorbiaceae; genus Jatropha; species Jatropha multifida. Next base: position 43,008 of record CANUEX010077602.1, on the reverse strand, counting down.
AAAAAGAAAAAAGAGATTATCTAGGACTTCATTTCGATACTGATTGAAGTTGCGTTGCTGCGTCAGAAGAAGGATAGCTATACTGATTCGGTATATTTTAAAGAAACCCTGGGTACAATATTGACGATCTCACAAGATGGAATTTCAGTGAAATCCCATTTACTGATCTTATCTTTTACAGAATCGATCCCTTTTGATTGTACAAGAATATGTGGAGCTCAGTATGTCTGGAAGCACAGGAGAACGTTCTTTTGCTGATATTATTACCAGTATTCGATATTGGGTCATTCATAGCATTACTATACCTTCCCTATTCATTGCAGGTTGGTTATTCGTCAGCACGGGTTTAGCTTACGATGTATTTGGAAGCCCTCGTCCAAATGAATATTTTACAGAGAGCCGACAAGGAATTCCATTAATAACTGGCCGTTTTGATCCTTTGGAACAACTCGATGAATTTAGTAAATCTTTTTAGGAGGCCCAATGACCATAGATCGAACCTATCCAATTTTTACAGTACGATGGTTGGCTGTTCACGGATTAGCTGTACCTACCGTTTCTTTTTTGGGGTCAATATCAGCAATGCAGTTCATCCAACGATAAATCTAATCCCTATTAATTATAGAACTATGACACAATCAAACCCGAACGAACAAAATGTTGAATTGAATCGTACCAGTCTCTACTGGGGGTTATTGCTCATTTTTGTACTTGCTGTTTTATTTTCTAATTATTTCTTCAATTAATAGAAGAAAATAGTAGAATAATAAATAAGAATAGGAATTCTCTTATCCCGTCGGAAGGATATCATCTCATAATTATCTATGACTGTTTATGTCTCTAGCATGACCACTTGATTAAATGTGGAGGGAAGTGGGATAAATGGCCGATACTACTGGAAGAATTCCTCTTTGGATAATAGGTACTGTAACCGGTATTCTTGTGATTGGTTTAATAGGCATTTTCTTTTATGGTTCATATTCCGGATTGGGTTCATCCCTGTAAGTAACGGGGCGTACTGGATTGTAGACATGAAAGCGTAAGAACTCAACGGACCCCCTTTGATTCTAGGGGGTCCCGTTGGGTTCTTAATAATCAGAATACTTTATTCGTATAAGTGACAAAATAGATTGCCTTTTTTTGATATTTCAAATATTTTATTTCAAAAAATTCGATTATACTCTGTGGTGTTTTTGAAAAAGTAACTCCATTTATTTATTTAGAACATTTGCTTCTCGATAGTATCTATCGATACTTTCAAAGTTATAAGAGGAATTACTCGATTTCCTTTTCCTATATGGCATAATACATATTTTCTATATTTCGGTCGTCCATTTTTCTAATTTTTGTATACTAATACTAATAGAACCTTACTCTATTGATTTTAGTATCAGTATCTCATAAAAGGTGAAATTTTTTTAGAAGTTCATTGAAGAAGTTGTATTTGCTTAAAAAATTTCCCTTTCTTTTTTTGTTTGTCCACTGCTTTTACTTTTTTTTATACGCAATAAATCTAATTTATACGTATAAAAAGTAAAAGAAAGTTATGATAAACCTAGAAAAAATAGAAACTAAGAATAGTAATCTTTGAGGAATTGAATCAAGAATGATTATTTTTTTGTTTTGACACAAGAAAGGGATGTGGAAAATTCCTTTTCTTGTGTCGAAGACTAGGAAGACGAATAAAATAATACCTCCTAGAATCCTTTGTTCCCCTCATTTAATTTAGCCTTTCTGTGCTTTTCCGCTTACTTATCTTATGCTTAGTATCTAGTCAAATTGGATTCTATTTAAAATGGAAAAGCTATTGATCCACTCTATGACAGTTAAATCTGACAATAGTAAGATAATCACACTGCTCCCATTTTATTTAGATTAAAAAAAACACAAAAAAGGGGATAAAGTCAAATAGTCTTCTTACCAATATACATATTATGGCCAGAGATGCGGTAGAAGAAATTCCAAATATCTGGTATAAAAAAAATATAAAAAAAGCAAAGAGCTTTTCACAATTTTTTTATCATACATAATATAATTACCAACAAAAATTGGGTTCTTTTCTTTTAAAAAACTTGATGTTGATAAATTTACAGATCTAAAAATTCATTTCGGACAATTGAACCTTCTCAAACTGTTTCTTTTTAAGAACCAAAAAGATTTGTGCCAAAATAACGGATGCCAAGAAGAAAAAAAGCCCTTGGACACGTAATGGGTCTTGAAGCACTATTTCTGCATCTCCCTGACCAAATCCACCCACATTAGGATTACTCGTTAATGGTTGATCCAGTTTGATGGATTCGCCTTCTGAAACAAGAAGTTCTGGCCCTGGAGGTATAATATCAATCACTTGACGTCCCTCTGACGCATCCATTATGGTTATTTCGTACCCCCCTTTTTCTTTTCGTATGATTTTGCTTACTATACCTGCTGCTGTAGCATTATAAACCGTATTGTTACTCTTGCTCCCGTCGGGATAAATCTGACCCCTTCCCCTGTTTCCGCCTACATATATGGGATATTTTAAAAAACGAACATCTTTCTTAGTGGCGGGGTCCGGAGACAGAATAGGAAAGGTAATTTCACTATATTTCTGACCAGGAACAGGGCCTATTACAAGAATATTTTTTTTAGTGGGGCGATAACTCTGAAAAGACAGATTTCCCATCTTTTCTTTAATCTCTGGCGAAATACGATCGGGAGGGGCTAATTCAAACCCCTCAGGTAAAATAAGAACAGCCCCCACGTTCAAAGCTCCTTTTTTACCATTAGCAAGAACTTGTTTCAGTTGCATATCATAAGGGATTCGAACAACTGCTTCAAATACAGTATTAGGAAGTACCGCCTGTGGAACCTCAATATCCACGGGCTTATTAGCTAAATGACAATTGGCACATACAATACGGCCAGTTGCTTCGCGTGGATTTTCATAACCCTGCTGTGCAAAAATGGGATATGCGTTTGAAATGGATGCCCAAGTTATTATATATACCATGAGCGATACAGAAATGGAACGAGTAATCTCTTCCTTTATCCAAGAGAAGGTCTTTCTAGTTTGCATGGTCCAAGATTGATCCTGAAAATTTCTACAATAAAATTAGGTAGGTCGCTAGTATAGTTCCCTATCCACGATACTGCTATTTACTGAAAAATTTTTACTAAAATAGAAAATATAGGAAGAAAATCCCTTGGATGTGCTGTATAGAAGATGTGATGTATAGAAAAAAAAAATCTATATATAGATAGAGTAAGATTTTGAATGTTTTGCTTATGTACAAAATAAGAAAATAACAAACATTCTAATTGGATTCATGGATCGTTTTTCAGTCATTCATTGAATGATAAATCACTACAAGTGACGGAGATACACGATTTAAATAACGGAAAATCCAATATTTAAAAATTGTATCGAGAATGACTGGAAAAGTGGAAACAAGGCCAGATATAATTTGATCATTATGAGCAAATCCAAAATCTTTGTAGACAGAGCCAATCATTAGTTCCCAACCGTGGGGTGAGTGGAATCCTATACATAAATCGGTTAATAAAAGAATTGAAAAAGCTTTTATTGTGTCGCTTAAGTTATATAGGAATTCTTGAACCCACGAATTAAGAATAATAAGTTCTTCATTACTTAGAATAGAATACCCACTTAGAATAACGAAACAGATTATATTTGTCGAGAAGTGTAAAATCGTATGGATACGATCTTCATTGTGCATCTTGATCAATTGGATCGTTTCTTTGTGGATTCCGGTGCGAAACCCTTGTAGATGTGTTTCCGGGTATTCCTTTATCATTTCGTCCAAACGAACGAGTTCCTCTAATTCTATGAATTTTTCTAGAATACTTTTTTCTTGGATATCATTTAAAAAGGTTTCGGATTTACTAGTATTACACCAATTAATAACCCAAGATTCAAAACTTTTATTAAATAAAAAAGATAAAAAAGAGATCCACCAGGGCAAAAAAATTATAGATGTAAGATATAGAAGGGGAATAAATGCTTTTCTTTTCATTTTTTCGTCTGTGAATTTTTAATGAACCCACTCCATTTATCGATTCTATATGATCTAATATTTCTATCAAGCATAAGTTCTATTACAAGGCTTCGAACTTATGAATCTATTCCCTGTTTTTTTGTGAGTCAGTGCTTAGTCCTTGAATTTTGAAAGAATATAAAAAAAAATAGCCTAAAAATAAAAAGAAGAGTACACGAATAAGGAGAACAAAAAAAAGATAAAAAGAAACGTCGATTGACAAAAAAAAGGAGAGAGAATTTACAAGATATGATCTATCCAGTATCAATTTCAAATATTGAAAATAAAAAGAGAATTTCTTTATTCTATATTTTTTTATTCCAAAATGCTTTGTTTTGCTCTATGAGATGGGTCTATTATTTAGATTTCTTTCTTGTTTTGTTACTGAATTTAGTGAATTTACGTACACATAAAAAAATTTGCAGATAAAAAAGTTTCGTTTTCTAATTGTTCCGTATATATAATATACGTCTTCTTTGGTTCATCAACATTGTGAAGAATTTTCAGTTAAGTTATGCTATAGAAAAAAAAGAAGACTCTTGGATTTCTTCACTCCTACTAAGAAAATGTTCATTCTTCAGCTCATTTCAAAATACTTCAATTGGTACACGCAAAAAATAGGCCAATTCGGCTACTTTTTGCTCAATTTCTCGCGGAGTCAAATTCTCATCAGTACGAGTCAAAGGAATGGCCCCCCGGCCTCGGATTTCCATATAAAGGGCACGCCGAGCGTAAATACCCTCTTTAACTTCTAGTCTAATAGACTGAATATCTTTCATAAGGAATCGGAGTAAGATGCGACGATTTTTTCCAGGAAATCCCCAGCGAAAAATACACACTATTCCTTCTTTTCTATCGAATCGATCATAACCACTACCTACATTCCACAAAATTGTGCACCACAAATAAGAACTAATAAATAGACCGGCAATCCCATAGAAAGACATCACGATCCCTTGTGGAAAAAAAATTATTTGCTGAGATGGAAATAAAGATATCAAATTTTTGTCAAGATAACTGGAAATTCCAACCAAAAAAAAACCCAATGAACCAAAAAAAAGTATAAGGGCCCAGCAGAAATTACTTGTTTTTCGAGACCCCGCTATAAGTTCTATCCATATACGTTCTGATCGCCAACTCATACTAGATTCAGTTGCTTTTTATTTGAAGTGGGAAACTAGCCCAATTTGACTTTCTTTTTTTTTCGAAGTAACTTTCATCAACTCGCACTATTCGGATGTGAATCTTTAGAAAGAATTCGATGAATTCCCTATTTTTTTTTAATATTTTTAAAAAGGGAGCCCCCTCACCTCTATCTACTATAAAAACGTTGGCTTTGCATTTCTTTCAGGCCTCCGCCGCAATCTCGATTTATTTTCAAATAGCTCATTTACTCATATATAATATTTACGCCTGCATAAGAACCCTTTCATTTTCATTTATGTTTGAAGGGAGCTGCCTGCATGTTATATCATATTATACTAAATAGATATCTGTATTTATACTAAATAGATATCTGTATTTATACTAAATAGATATCTGTATTTATACTAAATAGATATCTGTATTATGATCCAAGTCTAAGTCTTGAAAAAAAAAAATAAATGAAATCTACCCTTATCGGGCCTAATCAGATCTAAACAATCTTGTTTTTTTGAACATGAAGAGATAAAGAAGCCATTGCAATTGCCGGAAATACTAAGCCCACTAAAGGCACAAAAATGGAGGGTAGGTTGTTAAGAATTGTCATAGAATGGGCACCTCGGTTTAATATTTGTACCTGTTATTTATTTTTATTATATTTTTATTATTATATTATTATTATTATAATTATATTAATTTATTATTATTATAATTATATTAATATTTTATTAAATTATATTAATATTTTATTATTAGATTATTAGAAAGATATCTTATAATCATTAGAATTCCTATATAATTATACTAAGTATATCTAAGTGAATATATATAATAAAGTGCAAAGAGTGTAGAACTAACTAAATGACCTATTTCTATTTCTACATGAAATATATATGATAATCCGTTTATTTGTTATTCTTATCTTTTTTTTTGTCTTATAACTTTCATTTTATAATTTGACTTTAATAAAAATTTAATAAATAATAAAAATAAAGAGTTTTTCTGCTTATAAATTCCCGAAAAATTCGTTAAAGAATTTATAATCCGATCCGTCAATAGGTATTTTTATTAGTAAAAAGGGGGATTCCGGGGAGACATATATAGCAAGACTCTCTATTTTCTATGCATAAGTAAGAAAAGAGCATGAAATTCGTTTTATTTACCTTGTCAAAATTTTCTTTTTTTCACGGAAAAAAGAATTCACCCTTTTTTCTTGTTGATAGAGGTTTCTTAATTAGTAATCAGAATATCGGTAAAAAAAAAATTATCTGCATAGTTCTTTCTACAATTCGCTCTTATGTCACAAAAAAATCCATTCTTCGGATTTTTCCTTTGATTCCGATAAAAAAATTTTTAACTAATTTAAATTCAATTTAATAAATTCAATTTAATTAAAAATTTTGATTTTTAATTAACTAATTTAATTAACTATTAACTATTTAATTAACTATTAACTTAAGGCTCTACTTGATTTATGATTCAAAGGAAAGAAATCGTGAAGCTGAAGTAACTCATTCAAAACGCCTTTTAAAGGATTACGTGGTACGATTGGATCAAATAAACCCTTATGGAATAAAAATTCAGCCGATTGTGAACCTTCAGGTACTGTCTTATTCAATGTTTGTTCAATTACTCTTTTACCCGCAAATGCAATATAGGCGTTAGGTTCAGCAATAATGATATCCCCCAACATACCAAAACTGGCTGTCACCCCACCGGTCGTAGGAGATGTAAGGATTGATACATAAAATAACTTTTTATTCGATTGATAATCATATAAAGCAGAAGATATTTTAGCCATTTGCATCAAGCTCAAACTTCCTTCTTGCATGCGTGCTCCTCCGGAAGCACACACTAAAATAAGAGGTAAAAATTTATTGGTAGCATACTCAATCAAACGGGTGATTTTTTCCCCTACTACGGATCCCATACTACCCCCCATAAACTGAAAATCCATAACCCCAATTGCTATGGGAATACCGTTTAGTTGACCTGTGCCTGTTTGAACAGCCTCGGTTAATCCTGTCTTTTTTTGATAAGAATCAATACGATCTTTATAAGGTTCCTCTTCTGAATGAAATTCAATGGGATCCAGAGATACCATGTCTTCATCCATAGGATTCCAAGTGCCTAGGTCAATCGAAAGTTCAATTCTATCTGAACTACTCATTTTCAAATGATATCCACATTGTTCACAAATATTCATTCTTGACTTCAAAAATTTCTTATAATTTAATCCATAACAATTTTCGCATTGAACCCACAAATGCTTGTATTTTTGAGTTATATCGAGATCATTAGAACTTTCTCTTATAGTTAAATCGCTACCATTCGTGCTAGTTCTTAGACTGGAACTCTCACTTTCACTACTATTTCCACTTTCACCACAAATGTAACTATAAATGTAACTCTCACTGTAATTGTTACTACCACTTAAATCAATACAGATTTGAGAGCGAAGATAATTGTCAATACAACTATTGATGTAATTATTCCAACTATATTTAGTATCAGACATATAATGATCATAGTGGGAGTCACCACTGCTAGACCCATTATTCAGATAACTCGAATTCCAATAACTAGAAAAAGAACTTTCTAGTTCATTCAGAAAAGAATGATCCGTTTCAATCTCAAAAACTTGATTTTCAATATCAAAATATATGGAATAACTGTCCCTATTACTATCCCTAACTAAAAAAGTTTCATCAACGCTGAAATTCCGAATGCCAACTAAATGATCAACATTACTGTAACTAGAGCTGTCACTATTACTCCAACAATGGGTGTTTTTATCTGTATCGTTTAGAATTGGGTCTTCGCTTATA
>CANUEX010077602.1:20000-30000 GCA_948099535.1 Jatropha multifida | reverse complement strand
CGTAACTATAACTAGTTGGTACGTCCGAATAATAAAAAGAACTTCTGTATAAACAGAAGTTCTGTTTATACATCCTATTTTTTTTTATTGAATAGAATCATTAAGTAGAATCAGATTCTAATACAACGAAAAATTTTTTCAATTCAAAAGAATGGAACGAAAAAGAAATCAATAAAATAAGGTAAAAAAATAAGGTGGGTAAAAAACGTATTAGATAACATGGATTCTGATATCTAATAAGTTCTACCTACTATTGGATTTGAACCAATGACTCCCGCCGTATGAAAGCAATACTCTAACCACTGAGTTAAGTAGGTCATTTATCATCACAAAGAGAAAGAAATGGAATCCACCACATCGATGGATTATAAATGGAATATTATTTATAAGCAATACGGATCAAAGAGATCAAACAAATAGGATGTTGGATCATATAATATTCATCTTGACAAGAAATTATTGACATGATAAAATATGTATCACAAACACAAGGGCTATAGCTCAGTTAGGTAGAGCACCTCGTTTACACGCGCGCCACTGTTTTTTTTCAAAGAAGTCCATCATGTAATCAAAAGACTTATTGAGAAGTCGATGTCTTACTCCATGATTTTTAGGGAACAAAAGAACAATAGCCTGACACAAAGGGTTCGGTCCAATTTAGGTGCCTTTTTAGACGCCGAACAGAACTCATCATTGATTTAAGGCCTTGATAGGGTGAATACCCAGTTTATTCAATGCTAGGCATAATGAGTATAAGGACCTCAAAAAATTCTCTTTTCGTCCTATCCTATGAACTTTAAGGTGTATGAAGTTTCATATTTGATTCTTTAAGCAGAAGCGGGGCGGTGGAGATTCCATTTAACTTAGGTTAATTTAAGCCAAAAGCAGACCTACGTCAGGATAACCTTTCTTTGAAACACTTTGGTAGTGCTCTCGGATCGGAATCCATAAATCAGAGCACACGGAGCCATCTTCTTATCTTTCTGCCAAGAGAATTATGGTAGACTAACTGATTATTTATATCAGTTAATGAACGAGCCCAATGCAAAAAAAAATGCATGTTGGGTCTTTGAAAAAGCTCGAATCATTTTGATAATAATCAGTTTGATCTGTTTTACCGAGAAGGTCTACGGTTCGAGTCCGTATAGCCCTAAAAAAAAAAATAGAATTAAATATAGAATTTAATATAGAATTTAATTTGAATATATATTCATTATATATTTTATAATGAATATATAATTCAAATTATTTTGAAATTATTTGAAAATTATTTCAATAATTATTAAAATAATTATTAAAATAATTATAATAAAATAATAGAGAATAAATAGAATTATATAGAATATATAAATAGGAAAATATATAAATAGGAAATAGAATATTAAATAGAAAATAGAATATTTATGTTAAATATAAATATGTAATGTAAATAAATAAAAAATAAAAAATATAGAAATAAATAAAAATTCAATTTCTTTCAATTTTAAATATTCCGTTTTGTTAAATATTCCATTTTGATTCCATTAAACAAAAAATGAAAATTTTCTATTTTGAATTCCCCCTTTTGTAGAAAGAATCCGAAGTGAAGGTGAAATGAAAAGGCGAAAGGAGAGTCTTATTTCTATATTTATATAATTTATATTTCTATATTTATATAATTTATATAAATAATATAAATAAGAGCAATATCTATTTATACTCTATCAATAGTATATATCAATATTATATCAATATCGAAAAAAAAATTTTAAAATCGAAGTAAACGTAATGGAAAAATTATAGTCGATGAATCTTGAAACGAGACATGTACCAAAGCAAACAAAGAAAACTAGGTGGTTGAATCAAAATAAATTGTTGTTTTGACTAACCCGTTATGGATGAGTTAGGAATTAATTCCAATTCGACTCGACTAATCTAGTATATTTTCCACATTCATAGGAGCGCACCTATGTTTCTGATTTACGAATATGATATATTCTGGGCATTTCTAATAATATCAAGTGCTATTCCTATTTTAGCATTTCTAATTTCCGGAGTTTTATCCCCGATTAGCAAAGGGCCGGAGAAACTTTCTAGTTATGAATCGGGTATAGAACCAATGGGCGATGCTTGGTTACAATTTCGAATCCGTTACTATATGTTTGCTCTAGTTTTTGTTGTTTTTGATGTTGAAACCGTTTTTCTTTATCCATGGGCAATGAGTTTCGATATATTGGGGTTATCCGCATTTATAGAAGCTTTAATTTTCGTGCTTATCCTAATTGTTGGTTTAGTTTATGCGTGGAGAAAAGGAGCGTTAGAATGGTCTTAGTTCTTGAATATTCCGCAAAAAACAATGAAAAAAAAAAAATAACATTGAGACAATTATGAATTCCATTGAGTTTCCTTTACTTGATCAAACAACTCAAATTTCAGTTATTTCAACTACATCAAATGATCTTTCAAATTGGTCAAGACTCTCCAGTTTATGGCCACTTCTCTATGGTACCAGTTGTTGCTTCATTGAATTTGCTTCATTAATAGGCTCACGATTCGACTTTGATCGTTATGGACTAGTACCAAGATCTAGTCCTAGACAAGCGGACCTGATTTTAACAGCCGGCACAGTAACCATGAAAATGGCTCCCTCTTTAGTGAGATTATATGAACAAATGCCAGAACCAAAATATGTTATTGCTATGGGGGCATGTACAATTACAGGGGGGATGTTCAGTACCGATTCTTATAGTACTGTTCGGGGAGTCGATAAGCTAATTCCTGTAGATGTCTATTTGCCAGGCTGTCCACCTAAACCGGAGGCGGTTATAGATGCTATAACAAAACTTCGTAAAAAAATATCTCGAGAAATTTATGAAGATCGAATTAGGTCTCAACCGGGGAATCGGTGTTTTACTACCAATCACAAGTTTAATATTGAACGCACTACTCATACTGGAAATTATGATCGAGGATTACTCTATCAACCGCCGTCTACTTCAAAGATCCCTCCTGAAACATTTTTCAAATATAAAAGGTCAGTATCGTCCCACGAATTAGTAAATTAGAGGAAAGATTCGTTTGTACAAAATAACAAAAGGCAAGTCAATCTTCATAAATTTCATCGTAAATGTGAAATACTTATATTATACAAAAAATACTTATATTATACAAATAAAAATGCGGGAGAGAGAAAAAAGATGCAGGGTCGTTTGTCTGCTTGGCTAGTCAAACATGGGCTAGTTCATAGATCTTTGGGTTTTGATTACCAAGGAATAGAGACTTTACAAATAAAGCCCGAAGATTGGCATTCCATTGCTGTCATTTTATATGTATATGGTTACAATTATCTGCGTTCGCAATGTGCCTATGATGTAGCACCGGGCGGGCTGTTAGCTAGTGTATATCATCTTACGAGAATAGAGTATGGTATAGATCAACCAGAAGAAGTATGTATAAAAGTATTTGCCCCAAGGAAGAATCCTAGAATTCCGTCTGTTTTCTGGGTTTGGAAAAGTGCGGATTTTCAAGAAAGGGAATCTTATGATATGCTGGGAATCTTTTATGATAATCATCCGCGTCTGAAACGTATCTTAATGCCGGAAAGTTGGGTAGGGTGGCCCTTACGTAAAGATTATATTGCTCCCAATTTTTATGAAATACAAGACGCTCATTGAATAATTAGAAACTAATCTTCAGTGTTACAACTCCAGCTATTCAAGGAATATTTGTACGCTCTCTTATAGATCAACAGAATCATTGAAGTCTCATTCATATTATTATGGATAGACTAAAAAAAAAAAAATAATAATAATACAAATAATGATAATACAATTAGGGATTCGTTGAATTCTCCAATTTTGAAGATATTTATTTCGGACGCGTCGAGCTAATAGGATGAACTAAACGAATTCTGCATTATGCACTTTGTACCGCGCACATCCCTTAGATCCCTTAGATGAGCTATATAAAGTCACATAACATAGGAGGGAATGAAGAAATAGAATATGAAAGAAAATAAATACAAAGAAATGAAAGAGGATGAAATGAAAGAGGATCGGATTCTATTTATATTGTATCTGAGATGAAACTTGGATATTTCCACCCTTTAACTTCTATAGACTAGATTTTTAGGTCTTTAACTAACTAATTTCACTTTACTTTAACCTTTCGAATCTATATGAAGTACTAACATTATTTTATTTTTGAACGAGAGGAGACACATTATGAATAAATCAAATAAAAAAGAGGAGGAAACATAATCTAATTTTTTTTACATACTTTTTTTATTTTATAACATAAACTCTTTACTCATCTAACATCTAAAAAAAAAAGGCTATATCTGCTATATCTCCAGACATTTATATGGATAAGTTAAGTATATATCACGATCTATACTATACATGAATATGTATGCTGGTCTATATCAGATCTATATCAATTAATTTAATTAAGTAATTAAATTATAGATACTCATACACAAATTTATCATGTGTCAGGAACCAGACTTGAACTGGTGACACGAGGATTTTCAGTCCTCTGCTCTACCTGCTGAGCTATCCCGACCATTTTCGACGTGACGTCTTCCTCATTTTACTAAACGACTTGGGTCTATGTCAATTTTAAAAAAGATGAAAAAGTATTCTAAAGTCTTATCCAGACCTGGAATGCTTTGTATCTTAAAAAAAAAAAAAAAGAGAAAAAAAAGAAAGAAGAAAAAGACGACTTCGTAAATTTCAGTTCGAATAATGATTTGGATTGTTAATCATTCCAATTTCCAACGGGGATTCCTTGTTTTGCTCAAAGATGTTTATTTGTATGTGTATCATATCTATCACAAGACTTGTGAAAAGAAATTAAGTCTGGATATGTTTGTGAAAGAATCGAATGAATGAGAAAGATAACGAAAATGGAACCGTTAATGAAAAGAGAGAATAGGATAAAAATAATTAGGGAGTCGAACGGGCCTTTTTTGGGGATAGAGGGACTTGAACCCTCACGATTTTTAAAGTCGACGGATTTTCCTCTTACTATAAATTTCCTTGTTGTCGATATTGACATGTAGAATGGGACTCTATCTTTATTCTCGTCCGATTAATCAGTTATCTATCAGACTATGGAGTGAATGATTTGATCAATTAAAATTCAATCCTTTCTTCAACTTGGAATCAATTCAAAACAATTTTTTCAAAACAATTTTTTTTATTTCATTTTTCATAATTTTTCATATAAATATAAAGATAAAAAAAAAAAAAAAAATATGGATTCGGCCCCTATTAATCATTTTAATCATTTGAGATAGTATTTCAATACGTATACATATGAATATAGGGTTATCCTTTACTTTATCCTTTCTGGAGTTTTAACGGAAGGATTCCTTTCCTTTACTTTACTAATGCAACGCAGCCAACTCCATTTGTTAGAACAGCTTCCATTGAGTCTCTGCACCTATCCTTTTTTTTATTCTGTCTTTTTGAACCTTTGTTTGTTTTCGGAAAACAGGATTTGGCTCAGGATTGCCCATTTTTAATTCCAGGGTTTCTCTGAATTTGAAAGTTATCACTTAGTAAGTTTCCATACCAAGGCTCAATCCAATTAAGTCCGTAGCGTCTACCAATTTCGCCATATCCCCTTTTTGTTTTGAGATTAAGATCTTATTACTATACCATTCTCATTTATATTCTACTGGAATTGTTGAAGTCATCAGATACCGATTCCTATAAAAAGTGTTTTCTCTTTTTTTTTTCGTGGCTATCTTCTTTCATCTCTATCAGAGCCCCCTATTTAGTTAGTCTAATCAGAAAGGATTCTATCATTTCTCTATTCGCAATTCAATATAGATGTATATATACCACATTTATTATATATACTTCTCTTACTCTCATTTTTTCTCATGCAATTTTGAATACTCGAACGATCGATTCTTTTTTTTTTCATATTCATATTAATTATGAAATTCTTAATAACTAAGAATGAAAATAACTAACAATGAAAAGAACAAAAAGCTAATAGCCAAGATTCCATTAGTTTATTAGTTTACTAAATTCCTATACATGTACAATTTCTGTTATGTGAGCCCGCTTAGCTCAGAGGTTAGAGCATCGCATTTGTAATGCGATGGTCATCGGTTCGACTCCGATAGCTGGCTTTTCTCTATTTGTTTTTACACGATTGATAATGTTTCTTTTTTTGAAATCAAAGAATATTGAAAAGGCTTCTTTCTCTTTTTCCAAGGGTGACCGATTATTATGTGGTAGGAACTTCCAATTATGAATAAAAGTTAGAGTAGTTAAATCTCTGCAGAAAAAGAAAAAAAATCAAGAACACGAAAAGGACCTTTTTTATATATACATTATTGGTATATATACAATAAGGTCCGGATATTGATAACAACCCATCTCATTATTTTTTTGTAATATACTACTTCAGTAGATTTTGCTTCATTTATCATATTTATCCTTTAGTTCAGTTCAGTTTTAATTTAGGTTTCTGAAAATGAAAATTCAATAAAATAAGGAAAACAAGATAAGGAAAACAAGGAGTTTTTATGTCACGTTACCGAGGGCCTCGTTTCAAAAAAATACGCCGTCTCGGGGCTTTACCGGGACTAACTAGTAAAAGGCCTAGAGCCGGGAGCGATCTTAGAAATCAATCACGCTCCGGTAAAAAATCTCAATATCGTATTCGTTTAGAAGAAAAGCAAAAATTACGTTTTCATTATGGTCTTACAGAACGACAATTGCTTAAATACGTTCGTATCGCCGCAAAAGCCAAAGGGTCAACGGGTCAGGTTTTACTACAATTACTTGAAATGCGGTTGGATAACATCCTTTTTCGATTGGGTATGGCGTCAACTATTCCTCGAGCCCGCCAATTAGTTAATCATAGACATATTTTAGTTAATGGCCGTATAGTAGATATACCAAGTTATCGCTGCAACCCCCGAGATGTTATTACAGTGAAGGATGAACAAAAATCTAGAGCTATGATTCCAAATTATCTTGATTCATCCCCCCAAGAGGAATTGCCAAAACATTTGACTCTTCACCCAATCCAATATAAAGGATTGGTCAATCAAATAATAGATAGTAAATGGGGTGGCTTAAAAATAAATGAATTGCTAGTGGTAGAATATTATTCTCGTCAGACTTAAACCTAACTAAAATAACAAGGGTTCGGATAATTTTGCCCCTTGTTGCCTAAGTAAAGAAACAAAAAATAAGGGTTTGATCGGGGGATTTTTTTCCACTCATATATCATAGAGCGGTAGGGATATTTTCATTCCTTTCCATTTTTTCCAGTATTTTCTTTACCGCAGAAATTAGGAATAGAAAATCTATATCAAGGAAAGATCTAACTGTTGGAATAAAGGTATCCATTGTTATGGGATTTGATACATTGCGATCAGTAACATTGATAAATTAAGTAAAGGTACGGAAAGAGAGGGATTCGAACCCTCGGTAAACAAAAGCCTACATAGCAGTTCCAATGCTACGCCTTGAACCACTCGGCCATCTCTCCTACATAATGATTATGGCCCAGAAACCGAGTGAATCGCGAGTCATTCATATTAAAATTAGATTGTTGGATAGCTATGGTACGTACAATTAATTCTAACTAAAAAAATAGAAAATTTTGATTTTAATCAAATAAAGAATTTTTCTTCGAAATTGGGGGATAAAGATAATTTTTTTTTCTGAATTGAGTCTGTTTTTATGTTATTTTGTACTGTACAACTACTTTTTTGTGGGATCATTTTCTCATAAGAGGTAAAATTATAAAATGGATTGCTACCTATGCCTAGATCCCGGACAACTGGAAATTTTATTGATAAGACCTTTTCAATTGTAGCCAATATCTTATTACGAATAATTCCAACAACTTCGGGAGAAAAAGAGGCATTTACTTATTACAGAGATGGTGTGATTTGATTTTTTTTTATTTACCACCTCAAGTCTTAGGAGAAAGACACATTAGTCGGGATAGAAAGATTTGAAATAACTCTACGCTTGTTGAAGGTGAAGTTTATCGGTTTATAAATAAAAAATCCCTTCTGTCGGGTATCCTCGATTAATGCAGCCTCAGATGCTTCAATTGTCAATTCTAGCATTGAACGAAAGGTTATACCTATGGCTACGGGTTCTGTATTGCAGGTTAACCCTACCCTACTAGTAGGAATAGGCGACATAGAGGAAGAAGCACTACGCCTAGGAATCAACAACACGAAAACTTTGTTAGAAATTATCCCTTTTCTTTATTTGGATCGGGACTAAGAAGAATGGTTGGGACAACAAGCATCCATCTCGTTTGTACTTTGGATACCCGTATAACCATCGAAGATCGTTGAAGTGACTAATTCCTAGAAATTAAAGAAGATTGAGGACAAAGAAATTGTTGAAGTTAACTTAATATTTTATCTAGTATCAACATGCTTGATGTTAAGAAAAAATCTTTTGCAGGAGGGTTGGCTAGAGATTTCTTGTAAAAACACTAGCCCCGCTCAGTTCATTATGTATTATTCTCATTATGCACATAAGGGAGGAGCCGTATGAGATGAAAATCTCACGTACGGTTCTGGAACGGAGATTCTTGGAATCGAATGACGACCGTAACGAATGTCTGCTCAATCCGAAGGAAATTATGCAGAAGCTTTACAGAATTATTATGAAGCTTTGCGGCTAGAAATTGATCCCTATGATCGAAGTTATATACTCTATAATATAGGCCTTATTCACACAAGTAATGGAGAACACACAAAAGCTTTGGAATATTATTTTCGGGCACTAGAACGAAACCCCTTCTTACCACAAGCTTTAAATAATATGGCCGTGATCTGTCATTACGTGCGACTATCTCCACTATAGAAAGAAAAAAGAAAAAAAAGAAAAATTTAAAAGAAAAATTTAATAGGCTTTCTACATATGCATCGTCCAAAACAACGATTTTTATCAGCTGTAGTAAAGAAAGCAACTTCCTAGAAGTCAAAATATGAAGAAAAAAACGTCTAGATACTTTATTCTATGGATAAAGGATCTAATTGATAGAGGAAGCATCGTAAAGATCAATTAGCGAGATTTTTGGCCGATACAATAAGAACTGCTTACTTATGTCATAATATGAGACAAAAGTTAGGAATCAACTTATGTAACAGAGTTGATCTCCTAAAGTATTGAGCAGCGGTGTAGCATCAGATCCCAAAGAGAGTAAGTCTTTCTTTTGAGGGAAGGTCTTTTTCAAAGATTCTATATATATTTATATATAAAAATAGAAAAATAAAAATAGAAAACCGGGATAGTTACCTTTCAGAAAATTCTAACGATAGTAGAACGCATACGCTTTATTCTTCTGAAGGTGGGAGAAAAGATAAAACTGATTATTAATCAAAATTCAAGTTTGAAACTCATCTAATTAACCTTTTTTGGTTAACTCGAGAAAAAAGAAAAACCGGGACACCAAAAGAATTGACTGCTGAGCCGTATGAGGTAGGAAACTCTCAAGTACGGTTCTAATGGAAGGAGTTTGCTCGCCTATTCTGACCGAGGAGAACAGGCCATTCGGCAGGGAGATTCTGAAATTGCGGAGGCTTGGTTCGATCAAGCCGCGGAGTATTGGAAACAAGCTATAGCGCTTACTCCCGGAAATTATATTGAAGCGCAGAATTGGTTGAAGATCACAAGGCGTTTCGAATAAGAGAAGAGCGCTCTCTTTGTATTTATTATTTGTATTTATTATTTATTCTATTTATTATTTAGTAGTATAATTATTTAGTAGTATAATTTATTATTTAGTATATTATTTAGTATTTTCTTTTTTTTACTATTTTTTTTACTATTTGTTATATTGTTATATTTCTTATAACAAATTTGTTATAATTAATTGTTTGATATCCCTATCAGCAGATCCTTTCTCTGGGAAGAACCAATCAAAGAATTTGGTGAATTTCATTATACCCCTTCGAATTCTAAAATCGTCCCTTTTCGTCTGGTATTTCATAGGAATAAACGATACACAGATATAAATAGTA
>CANUEX010077602.1:0-7500 GCA_948099535.1 Jatropha multifida | reverse complement strand
TGATTGATGCATGTATTTAGCAATTCAACATAGATCCAAGATATTTCATCGAATCACTGACGAAAAGACTCTATTTGTCCCTGAACCAAATGAAATTCTTAAAAAGAAAAAAATGGGATAACTTGTTGGATAACTTGTTGAGGCCTATCCCCCTTCTCGGATTTCCAGATTTATCATTTGTTATTTGTTAAATTACTGGTTTAGTGTGAGAGAAAGATATGCCTATTTATCTTAACAATGAGTGAATTAATGAACACGAAAGCGAAAGAAATGAAGTTTAAACCTAACCCTATTTTCTGGCTTTTCGGTGGATCAATCATTTCCTGAAAGAATCTTTTGTATTATTTCTATTTTTTTTTTTCTAATTTCGAATTCGAATTCGAATTCGAATTTATATTCTAATTCGAATTAGATCTAATTCGAATTATATATATATTTCGAATTCTATATATTTAAAATGAATTATCTAATTCGAATTATACATATATTAATATAGAATTCGAATTTATATAATTTATTTTTATAAATTTAGAATGGATTTTTTTTTGATTTTATTTTATAGGCGATTAGAATGAATGTTTTATGAATATAAGAATCAACAAATTCTATGGAATCATGAAAGACGGAAAGATTCTTCGAATCTAGTCATACCATTTCGTGATATTGACAATTTCAAAAAACTCCCCATACTATGAGCATAGTATGCTGGCGGTCGGGCAAATGTGCCCCCATCGTCTAGTGGTTCAGGACATCTCTCTTTCAAGGAGGCAGCGGGGATTCGACTTCCCCTGGGGGTAGGGTATTACGAAAGGAAGTTGATCATGGATTATTAATAAGTCTGGAATTGATTCTTCCTGGGTCGATGCCCGAGCGGTTAATGGGGACGGACTGTAAATTCGTTGGCAATATGTCTACGCTGGTTCAAATCCAGCTCGGCCCAATAATTCACTGATCCGCCATGAAATGATATAACCCCCTTGTTCTCTCGAAATACCTGATACAGAAAAAAAAAATAGAAATTTCTGATATATTTCTACCTGTTCTTTATTTGATTTGTTTTCTTTTTTTTTTCTCACAAATTCTGATCTTGCTAATGATCTAGATTCAGATCAGGATTTGTAAGTATAAAGTTTAAGAAGTAATGTAAAGAAAAAAAGGAGTCTTTGAAAGATTTTTTTTATTATCAATCGACTTTGATTTGAAATAACGAAAAGATGACTAGCAATCCCTGTCCCTTTTATCACTAAAGTGGATATCCATGTGGATATCAATATACCACTCCCGTTTCTGTTCCAATGCGGTGATTCCAATCTAAAATCGAAATAGAAAAAATAGAAAGGGTTCGAATAAAATCATAAGAATATGTATGCTGTACACTTTATTGCATTTCCCCGGGATTGTAGTTCAATTGGTCAGAGCACCGCCCTGTCAAGGCGGAAGCTGCGGGTTCGAGCCCCGTCAGTCCCGATGGATCAGAATCCAATAATCTAATAATAAAAAAAAAAAATACATCAATGCATCTCTCCCTTTTCTGCAAAATGCAAAAGGGGGACAATTTCATTCTCAAGGGGATCCTTCTTATTCTTTGATTCTTATTATTTATTCTTAATTATTATTCTTAATAAATATTTTATTCTTATTTATTTCTATTTATTTATTTATTTTCGTTTTTCATTAAATCTCATTCTCATTAAATTAAAGTAAATAGAAATATAAAATATAGGAATTTTCATTTTTTCAACTAGTACTGATTGATGGAGCCATATGTGGATTAGTACAATTATGGGTAGTGTCATATTTAAGATTCCAAAAGATACTCTATTGCGTTTGGATTTTTCGATTTCTCCTGACCGTATATATAATAAAACCGAATCGAGTACCATATCTTTTCCGGTAGTCCATACACAAATGGAATTTGTATTTGGACGATACAAAATAAATTGAATTTTTTTGATAGAATCCTTTTAATCCGAAAAGTATCTTTTTTTTTTTTGCTCCGATTTTGTGTAATCTCAATTAAAAATTTGAATTTGAAACAATCTATCTCGTTCAAATTGCGCACAAAAGTTTTAATATATTCTATGCATTCCATTACCAAGGAAAGGGGATATTCTATTAATAAATATCTATTAATAAATAATAAAAAAAATAAATATAAATAAAATAAATAGAATTAATATTATATTAATAAAATAAAAAAGAAAAGAAAATTTATTTAATAAAATAAAATAGAAAATAAAGAAATATTATGAAATAAAGAAATATTATATTAATGAAAGAAATATTTTATATTAATAAAATAAAGATCAAATAAAAATAAGGATCCACCTCCATTATAGAAGGACTGGATAATTTTTTTTTTAGGATTTTTGCTGAAGAAAAAACAAACCCTAAACAAAAAAATGGAATAGAATATTCGATTTTTTATACAATATTTACTATATTGGGACTTGTCTTTATCACATTTTTGTGTTTTCCAATAAGATTAGATCATTAAAAAAGGAGTTTAGAACTTAACTCCCCTTTCTCTGTTTCGTTTCTATTGTTTGTTTGGGTTTGGTTGTAACCAATGTAAGTGTAAAGGTGGTTATATGATACTTCGTCAGATGATTGTACAAAGAAGACGAGAATTTTATAGAAAAGAAGAAATATGATAAATAAAAATAAAGTAAAGAAATTATCAATTGAATCAAGAATTCAAAAATGAATTCGGTATGGATAAACAATCTTTCTATGTTATACTATTCAATTCTCGACGATGAATCGATTTGATAGCTCAGATATTGTTATTCATAATATTGATCAGACTCGATATCATCGAGATGGAATTCATCCCATTGAATTTAGAGGCGAAAGACTTATTATCCCTATGGGATTAAATCCCGAGTTATTGCAAAGTAAAAAAAAAAGAAACGATGAGATTATGGAAGTAAATATTCTTGCATTTATTGCTACTGCACTGTTCATTCTAGTTCCTACCGCTTTTTTACTTATAATATACGTAAAAACGGTTAGTCAAGGCGATTAATTTGAATGAAACTTGACTTCTTATCAATATTAATGATTGAAGATTATCAATATTAATGATTGAAGAAATAAAATCAAAAGGATTCCTATTTTGCGTCTTAGATGAAATGAGCGGACTAGAATTAGCAGTATTCTATGAGATCTGATAGTATGATAGAAAGAAATATATTTCTTTCTATCATATTATCTATTTTTGTTTTTCTAGTGTATAAAGTTGTACTGTATAAAGATATAGGCTTAATATAGAGATAGATTAATCTATAATATCCTCTCATATTCATATATCTAGATATCATATATCTATATGTAATGTACAGAACGTCCCAATTCTATTTCTTCATCTATTTGATTTGTGTTGATTCCAATTAATCTGAAATAGTCGAAAGGCAACTCTTACTTTTACGATTCTAATTCCTAGATTTCTGATTATTTTCAATATGAATCCTGGCGTTTACCGAAAGAATAAAATCAATGAAAAGGAAAAAAAATATGAACATATATTAAAAAAGAAAATCAAGAAATCTTTTTTTAGCATTTCGAAGAAGTAATTGATTGAATAGTTGGCAGATTGTCCAAGGAAGGGAGTTCTATAAAAATTTTTTAAGATTTCAACGAAAAGGATTAGTAAACCCTGCCGATTTTTAACCTTTGAATCATGATATGAAATGAGTCAAGTCAATAAGGTATAGCATAAATCCAATATTTTAAATAATAAAACATTAAATAATAAAACAAATACTAAACCAAGCACTAAGCAAGAAAATCTCTTAGTATACGTAGTATCCCATTGGAGAACCACTATGTCTATGTCTATCTTATTTCCCATAGAAAATTCACTTAATTTAATCACTTTTCATTTTTAATAAAAGAGCTGCTTTTAAAAGAGCTACTTTCTTTAATAAAAGAACGGCTTTCTTTTCTCTTTGAACAGGAAAGAGGTAAACAAAAACAAAGAAAAAAGATTGGAAAAAATTTCCTATCATTTGTATTCCTTTTACTTTCGAAATATGAACACGAGAATCGTTGAAATTTTTTTTTTGATTATGATTAAAAGGGTATTATTCATATATTAATTATTTATATTAATTATTTATATTAATTATTTATAGAATACATTACTTCACTAAAATCCAATAGAATTTGGAAATGAAGATATTTTTAATTCAATTTCTAAATTTGTATTTGTAAGAATTTAGAAATTGAATTAAATAATTAAATAATTGAATTTAATTCAATTTAAACGGTTAAATTAAAAATCTTTGCAGAATGATCTATAAAACAATCGATACAGTTTGATTTCTCAACTCAATTAGTAGTACCCTAGAGTCCACTTCTTCCCCATACTACGAGTGAAAGGGAAAATGTAAAGACTACCATTAAAGCAGCCCAAGCGAGACTTACTATATCCATGTGAATTATGTCCTCTATCTCTATGAATATGAAGGAATTTTTCCATTATTGTTCACTAATAATAGTAGAATTGCTGGGGCAGAGTCAAAAAAAAAAGATTCTATTCAATATATTGATGAAACAATCCAAAAAATCCAATTAATTCTAAGAAGTTCTTATATGATTGCTGAAAAACTTTTAGTATAAACAAAACAGGCAGCAACGCCCTTGGAAGTATCAATAAAATGTTTCTAAAATGTAAGAAAAAAAAAAGAGTTATGTTTTCGTTTGTTGCTCTTTATTAAGTCAAAAATATACAAGATGGATCACTATCTATTATATAATAGACTCTTCCTTTGTTTTTCTATACCCTTTATTCTTTCCATTTGATCTAATTCGCCAAATTGTTTTACAGAAACAATAGGAAGACAGCCTATTCCATTCTTGATTAGGAGTTACCTAAAAAAAAAACAAAGAATTTCTTTTAGTACTTTCTATATATTTGTATATTTGATATATATTTGTGCTTTCTATAAAAATAAAAAGTAAAAATAAAAAATGGATATGTATAAGTAAAAGCCAATTATCCATTCAATCACTATTCGATTGATTGAATTCCTGAGTACTCAGGAATTCTCATGAGTTTGTATACAAAAAATCTTTCACCCTTTCAAGAACTACTAATTAGATTCCCTGCGCCGATATCCAATCTAATTCAAGACTCAGTCAGTAGACACTGCATTAGTCGTGGAAGGACTATTATATCAAAATTTACCGATTCCTTTTCACCACTATAAACTTTCCTTGAATCCTAGATTCAAGAATTTACAGCACTTTAGAGAACAGAATTTTCAGATATTTAGAATCAAAAAAGTATCAAGATGCCTTTTCCTCCGCGTGCTTCTGTTGGAGGCAAATTTGACAAGATATATCAGCAAAAGGGAATAAGGTATTTTGTGCCTTTTGTTGATCAGGCGACACCCGGATTTGAACTGGGGAAAAAGGATTTGCAGTCCCCCGCCTTACCACTCGGCCATGCCGCCAAGGCGACACAAAATAGACGAAAATACCCCTCCTTTTCTTTTTTTTTTCTTTTTTGTACTTGTATCTTGAATCCCATTTTTCGTAATCCCTTTCCAAAATTCCTAAAAAAAAAGAAATCCTTACTTTTCTTTTTTTGATTGGATCTATCTTTTCGATTTATTTTGTATAGTATCTCAAAACAAATTTTGTATAGTATCTCAAACCACACACTATCTAAATTCTTTCCCATTTTTATTGTCTAGTGAAATGAAAAGTGAATTTTCAGTCACAAAAGCCAACAAATTGGAACCATTAACTATTGACTTTGAATTCATGAACGCTTCTTGGATTTGAATCTGAAATTGTATTTCCCTAATGCTAATTATATAAGAAAATCAAAATTGGATACGTAACCAATCAGTATTGATTCTTTTCAATAAAAAAAAAATTCTTCTCAATTTCAATTATAACAACGATTATGAGTATATGTAAACCCTAGAACATAAATTTTTACACAGATAGATATCTAATCTGATATCTTATCTGTCTATGATTCCTATAGGAAAATTTCTATTCAATTTTTCATTGAATAGAAAAATTTTGGTAGAGTATGACATGCACTGTCCAAAAAAGAACTCCCGTAAAAGAAGAGATGTATATATATATAGATAGCTATGGTTATATCTGCGTATGTTTAATAAGCCTTCTTATGTACTTCAATCGTATTATATGAACTCGATTTAAAAAATAGATAAAAAAATATCTATTTTATGTTTATACAAATTCTTTTTTTTTTTTTGAACTAAACAATACAATGAAATCCACGAAAAAGCTAAGTGCTAAAAAAATCCACTTTATATTGTTTCTGATTATTGTTTCTTTATCTCACCGAAAGATTAAATCCCAAATCCATTTATTTTATTGGTATCCAATCATATTGGAATAGGTAATATCATAATAATGGTGGAAATTGAATCACTTTTTTTTGCTATTCTATACAAAATATTCTATACAAAATTTCATAAGTCTAAGTTAAGTGGAATTTCTCAATTCCTTGCCAGTTGTATCTGTTGCAAATTCGAATTTTAAGAATTTGAATTTGAGTATAAAATTTTTGAGTATAAAATTCTCTTTATTCCGCCGTCATACGTATTTCATACATTCCATATCCATCTAGGAAGTTAGATAAAATTTTATGTGATTCTGTAAACAAAATAGAAATTCCATCATTGCTAGATCGTCGATCCATATAATTGAATGAAGAACGATCCAATAATGGGATTTTTTTTTAATAAACGGGAAATTTTAAATGCTCGGGGATGGAAATGAGGGACTGTCTACAATACCTGGATTAAATCAGATACAATTTGAAGGATTTTGCGGGTTCATTGATCAGGGCTTAACAGAAGAACTTTATAAGTTTCCAAAAATGGAAGATACAGATCAAGAAATTGAATTTCAATTATTTGTGGAAACATATCAATTAGTAGAGCCATTGATAAAAGAAAGAGATGCTGTATATGAATCACTTACATATTCTTCTGAATTATATGTATCTGCGGGATTAATTTGGAAAACCAGTAGGGATATGCAAGAACAAACAATTTTTATTGGAAACATTCCTCTAATGAATTCCCTGGGAACTTTTATAATAAATGGAATATACAGAATTGTGATCAATCAAATATTGCAAAGTCCGGTATCTATTACCGGTCAGAATTGGATCATAACGGAATCCCGGTCTATACCGGAACAATAATATCAGATTGGGGGGGAAGATTAGAATTAGAGATTGATAGAAAAGCAAGGATATGGGCTCGTGTGAGTAGGAAACAGAAGATATCTATTCTAGTTTTATCATCAGCTATGGGTTTGAATCTAAGAGAAATTCGTCCCCGAATTTCACCGGATACACACAGCTGAGAGTGCTGCTGTCGCCTATGATGTTCTCTCATTCCTTAGCTTCTTAGATGGATGCCTATGAGCATATCATTGAATATTACATCTGATGATTTCTTTGTATCAATAATCACTTAAGTTCCCTTAATCATTTTCACTTAA